>PVIW01003761.1:0-155963 GCA_004026585.1 Noctilio leporinus
CCCTGGCTGGTAGCACAGTGGTTAAGGCGCCGGCCTGCGAACCCAAAGGTCGCAGGTTCGATTCCCCAGCCAGGGCACATAACCAGGTTGCAAACCAGGTCTCCAGTCAGGTCTGTGGCTGGAGGCAGGTGAAGCACAACCATACATTGATGTCTCTCTCCCTCTCTGCCTCACTCCCTTCCCCTCTTTCTAAAAAGAATGAAATAAAATCTTAAAAAAAAAAAAAAAAAGACATTTTCTGGTTTCATATAATCAGAAAAAGTGGGGATTCATGTTATATATCATGTTACATACCATCTTACACCTGTCAGTTTAGCATAGATCAAAAAGTTTAGGCCCTGGCTGGTGGCACAGTGGATAAGGCGCTCCAGCCTGCGAACCCAAAGGTCACTGGTTCGATTCCGAGCCAGGGCAACATAACCAGGTTGCAAGCTAGGTCTACAGCCAGGTCTGTAGCTGGAGGCAGGTGAAAAGCAACCGTACATTGATGTCTCTCTCCTTTCCCCTCTCTCTGAAGAATAATAAATAAAATCTTAAAAAAAAAAAACTTTAGTGTCACAGCGCTAGTAAGGACATGGGGGAATAGGAAGTCAACCTCATACATCGCTGCTTGGAATAAAAGTTGTACAGCTTCTGTGGAGGGCAACATCCACCAGAATTTTACAAGAATACATTTTTGGCCCAGCAGTTTCTTTATTTCACACACATAACTACATGTGCCAAAAGACCTATGAACAAGACTATTAATTATAGTATTGTTTACAATAGCAAAACACCAGAGAAAACATGGAAACTGATATAGGAAAAATGTCTGGAAGGATATAACTAAATTCCTGAGGTGTGGAACGGTGAGGGCAAGGGTGGTTCTCAGCTTTGGCTGAACATTAGAATCATGGGAGTTTTTAAAGTTCTTATAGCCAGACCAAGTAAATCATAATCTCTAGAAGTAGAGCCTGGGAATCAGTAACATTTAAAAGTTCTTCAGGTGATTTCATTGTGCAACTTTAGGTTGAGAACCACCAATTTAAACATTGTATCTACGTATGTTACAATGTAGATACATATATATCTACAGATCAGACATGCTGATCTGTTTAAAATGTTAAAAATTTTTAAAAACTACAGAATGTTGAAGGAAAATACAAATAAATGGAAGTATACACCATGTTCATGGATGGGAAGAATTAACATCATTAAAATATCCATATACGGCCCTGGCTGGTCGCGCAGTGGATAAGGCGCCGGCCTATAAACCCAAAGTTCGCAGGTTCGATTCCCCAGCCAGGGCTCATAACCAGGTTGCAAACCAGGTCTCCAGTTAGGTCTGTGGCTGGAGGCAGGTGAAACGCAACCATACATTGATGTCTCTCTCCCTCTCTGCCTCTCTCCCTTCCCCTCTTTCTAGAAATGATGAAATAAAATCTTTGGAAAAAAAAAATATCCATACTACCCAAAGCAATCTATAGATTCAATGCAATCCCAATTAAAATACCAATGACATATTTCACAGATATAGAAAAAACACTTCAAAAATTTATATGGAGCCAAAAATACCCACAAATAGCCACAGCAACCTTGAGAAAGAAGAAAAAGATAGAAGGAATCACAATACCAGATATCAAACTATGCTACAAGGTTACTACAATCAAAACAATCTGGTACTGGCATAAGAATAGATACATAGATCACTGGTACAAAATAGCCCAAAAATAAACCCAGGACTCTATGGTCAATTAATATTTGACAAAGGGGGAAGGAACATAAAATGGAGTAAAAATAGCCTCTTCAACAAGTGTTATTGGGAGAACTGGACAGGGACATGCAAAAAAATAAAACTAGGCCACCAATTTATACCATACACCAGAATAAACTCAAGATGGATAAAGGACTTAAAGATAAGCCATGACACCATGAAAGTTCTAGAGGAAAACATAGGAAGGTAAAATTCAGATATCCTACACAGAAATATTTTCACTGATACTTCTCCAAGGGCGAAGGAAATAAAAGAACAAATAAAGGGGACTATATCAAACTGAAAAGTTTCTGTTCAGCTAAAAAAAAACCAGCAAAATTCAAAGGGAATCAACTGTATGGAAAAACATATTTGCCAATTAAACCTCAGACAAAGGTTTAATATCCAAAATATACAAAGAACTTATGTGACTCAACACCAGAGAGACAGACAGCCCAATTAAAAAGTGGGCAAAGGACCTGAACAGATACCTGTCTGAGGAGGACATACAAGAGGACCCAAAGGTATATGAAAGAATGCTCAACATCACTAGCCACCAGAAAGATGCAAATAAAGCCATAATAAGATACCACCTCACACCTGTCAGAATGGCAATCATCAAATCAACAAACAAGTACTGGTGAGGATGTGGAGAGAAGAGAACCCTAGTGCACTGTTGGTGGGAATGCAGGCTGGTGCAGCCACTATGGAAAACAGTATGGAATTTCCTCAAAAAACTAAAAATGGAACTGCCTTCTGGTCCAGCCATTCCACTACTAGCACTATACCTGAAGAACCCTGAAACACCAATTCAGAAGAATTTATGTACCTCTATGTTCATAGCAGTTCTATTTACAATAGCCAAGTGCTGGAAGCAGCCTAAGTGCCCATCAGTGGGTGAATGGATCAAAAAACTTTGCTACATTTACACAGTGGAATACTACATAGCAGAAAGAAGCTCCTACCTTTTGTGACAACATAAATGGATGTGGAGAGTGTTATGCTTAGTGATATAAGCCAGTCAGTGAAAGACAAATAGCGTATGATCTTACCCATTACAGGAGACTAATGAACAAAACAAACAAGCAAAACAGAACCAGAGACATGAATACAAGGAACAGACCTTCAGCGTGCAGAGGAGAGGGGAAAGGGGGAAAGAGGAAAAGAAGGGGGGCAGTTTAGCCAAGGAACCAGCATGGATGACCCATGGACATGGACAACAAGTGGAATTGACTTTGGGGGGTGGATGGGGAGGGTGGGGAAGGGGAGAGCAGGGGGGAAATGGGATGAATGTAATACAACAACAATAAAAGAAAATTTAAAAAAATAAATGTTAAAGCAGTTGGCTAATGCATTGGTCCAATGACTCCTTTTACAAAAATTAAACTTTTTAATGAAATTGTATATTTGTATACTTTGGAAACACCCTCAGCCCTGGCCAGGTAGCTGTTGGTTAGAGTGTTCCCCCTGTACACCAAGGTTGAAGGGTTTGATCCCTAGTCAGGGCACATACAAAAATCAACCAATGATAAAAACACAGGCCTGCAAGCCCAAAGGTCACTGGTTTGATTCCCCATCCAGGGCACATAAGGAGGTTGCAAGCCAGTTCTCCAGCCAGGTCCGTAGCCGAAGGCAGGTGAAAGGCAACCATATATTGATGTCTCTCCCTTCCCCTCTCTGAAAATAATAAATAAAATCTTTAAAAAAAAATCAACCAATGAAAAGTATAAATAAGCAGAACCACAAATTGATATTTCTCCCTCCCTCCCTTCTTTCCTTCCTCTCTGTCTTTAAAATCAATAACATAAAAAGAAGAAACATACTCAAATTCCATTTTGGCCTGGGTATTATATTATAATGTCCTCTACCCATCATATATATATATATATATATATATATTCATTCTTGATGTGTTTATCTACAAACTATTCAATGACCTTTGGCCCAAAACAAGACCCACTGTTGAAGAAAGACCTCATTTATATTTAAGCAAAGCCCCGATTATAAATTTCAAAGCCCAATATGATTTTTTTGGTTCGAAGATTATTTGCATTTAAGAGGTCAGACTTTCTATTTCATTGAACTGAACACTTGGGTTGAATACAATTTTTTCAAGATATCTAGTGGTATAATTCTCTGAGTAAAACAACTGATATCAGAAGTAGTGCAACTTAAGAAAAATGTGCCTTTGTCTGCCATGGGAAGAGAGAATATTGATTTAGAGTTAGCTGGGGAGTAAAACAGTGTCCAGTAAGGAGAGTGCTGCTCACCCAGTGGGTGTTCAGCAAAGAAATGTTGATAATGGTGAAAATATGGAAACTATAATGTTGATCCGTAAGGAAGTGGGCATAATCATATCTAAATGTTAATTGCATGATTTATTTTGAAATAACAATAGACTTCAGGAGGAAAAAATTATACATGCCTAGCCTTAAGTCTGCATACCCTAAGAAGAATACATATTCTGAAATGGATGTTAAGATCGGAGAAAAATGTTTAACTGTAGTGATGAGGCACACACATAAAAAATAAAGCAGCCCTGGCTGGTGACACAGTGGATAAAGTGCTGGCCTGTGAACCCACAGGTTGCTGGTTTGACTCCCCAGCCAGGGCACATGAGCAGGTTGCAAGCCAGGTTGGTAGCTGGAGGCAGGTGAAAGGCAACCATACATTGAAGTCTTATTCCTTCTAGGCCTCTTTCTCTTCCCTACTCTCTAAAAAGTAATAAATAAAATCTTTAATAAAGCAAATTAAAAATACAAATTATTTTAAAATTCTGTTTTATTTTATAGTTTGTTTTAGTCATGTTTTCAGTGCACCAAGAGGGTTCACTATTTAAAGGAATTATCCTTGATTTTTGTCTTAAATTCTCTTAAAGTAGAAGATACATCATTTAGGATACCTCTCTTTCATTATAAAATTCACTAGTATACATGGTAGAAAAGCCAACAGGATCGTGAACAGTTATGATCTATCTTTCTGGTTACAGATTTTTCTGAATCAACATTAAATGGTAGCCTGGAAGAAAGGATATCCTTTACTAACATGGTTACCTGCAGCCAGGTGCATTTCAAGTGAAGTGTGCTGGTCCTCCATCAGGTAGTATGTTTGCTTTTTATTCCCTCTGAATATTTTGTAATGTGTTAAATACCTTATGTTTTAGTTCTTTCTTGAACATAAATGCTGACTTAATACATTAAGAATATCAATTACTTACCAGTAATCACATAAAGGCTTACCAGATGTTACTAAGCAGTGCAAGTTTTTAACTTCCTTTCTACCTTCTGTAGCCAACCTAATAGCTCAATTTAATCCTAAAATCAGAGAAACAAAAACAATTTTGTGAATGTTAATATCTTTGTACTTTAAATCTGGATATAGAATAGAAGGAGTTTGATTTTTAAAATATTGATGGAAGAGTAAAACCCTGGGCAGGTATATCAATTTGACATTGAAAGCAAAGATTTCTTACAAAACAATTTTACTCCAGCCTAATTGTAGGACTAAGCCCCAGGTGTAGATACCTTTTTAAAAATGTGTAATTTGAGATGGTATTAACTAACCAAAAGAATTAATGGAATGACATTTTCTATTACTGGGTTTTTTTTGTTTCAGAAATAGTATTAAATAGAATCAGATAATGAGTAAAAAGCCTGGTATTATTTCTTCTTTTTTTAATTTTAATATTATTACTTCTTATGTTTTTGTCTACAGATAGAGATTAGTTAATTTTAGCATAGTTAAAAGTAAAATGAACCTTTATTTTATCGTTTTGTTTGTTTTTCAATGTATGGTTGCCTTTTACCTGCCTCCAGCTACAGACCTGGCCGGAGACCTGGCTTGCAACCTGGTTATGTGCCCTGACTGGGAATGGAACCAGCAACCCTTGGGTTCACAGACTGGCATCTATCCACTGAGCCACCAGCCAGGGCTGAAGCTTTATTTTAATAAACAGAATATCTAAAATGGGACAACTGTAATAGAGTAATAAATTAATTAAAAATGAAAAAAAAGTTACAGAAAAGATATAAATTATATTTCTTTAAGATATTTCATTGAATGAAGTCAATTGAAATTAGGAAAGTGTGTGTGCTCATTTGCGTGGTACCCACCTAAGCTTTTCCCTGGTTGTCTTAAAGGATCTACAAACTGAAAGGATTGTTGTCTATAGAGGATGGACTCTATCCATCATGTGTAGGACAGTGCTGAGATGGCATTCCTTTCTACATTAAAGTTATGTTTCTGGACAGATTTAAAAGTGAAAAATAACAAGTTATAAAACAGTTTGTAACCCTGGCTGGTGGCACAGTGGATAAGGTGCCAGCCTGTGAACCCAAAGGTTGCTGGTTAGATTCCCAGCCAGGGCACATAACCAGGTTGCAAGCCAGGTCTCCAGCCAGGTCTGTGGCTGGAGGCAGGTGAAAGGCAACCATACATTGATGTCTTTCTCCCTCTCTGCTTCTCTCCCTTCCCCTCTCTCTAAAAGTAATAAATAAAAAATCTAAAACAAAAAACAAGAAACAGTTGGTACACTGTGGTTTCTTTTCACAAAATTAGTTCATAATATACAGCAAAATATCTTTGAGAAGGGTAAGATGATGAATGATCTTTATTTTATTTATCAAGTGCTTATTTTTATTTTCTAATTCTTAAATCCCAGCATAAGCCCAAAAAAGGAAAAGAAATTATTACAGAGCCTGAAACTGAAATGTTGTAAATCTTTGAAGCAAAAAAATGGATGAAGATTGGAAGATTCTCTCTGAAAGATGAAGCTGCAAAACTGTAACCCTGTCTCAGCTCTGGCTCCTCAGGAGGAGCATTAGGAGAACTGCAGCAATTAACACACAGAGGGCGCAGACTGTGGGAACCACGATCTCTGTTGCCATCTGCATGTGACTTAGCAAAGGCTCTGAAATGGGAAAGAGAATACCATCCATCATAAATGGGAATGTGATCATTTTAGCAAATGGGTATAGTTTCATCCTGGAAGCTTTACCATTATTGGAAACACTTGGAAAATAGCATTGTACTTTCTAATTATTCTCACTTGCTAGAAAAGAATTAAATGTTATAAAAAGTTATTGGAGGGCTTTGGAAAATATTTCAGAAAATACAGGATAAAGAATGCCTAAATTTGCTTCTTCCATAGGCACTGTAATAAAGTCTAAATGTGTATTAATACTTGTGCTTACTGTAATTAATCTCAAAATATGAGCTTTATCCCAGTTTTTGTAATTTTCACTGCGGGGATTTGTGAAAGAAAAATCTTTGGGAAACATTTCCAACCTTTCAAAGATGTTATTGTATATATTAAGAAGTATAGGAGCTTCTGTATTGAAATTTTGTGTGGTAATTCTTGCATAGTTAAGTAATAGTCCTAAAGAGTTAAATGTTAAGCATATTTTATGTACATGATTATAATAGTGGATATTGATGCAGTACCTTCCTTTAGGTTTTGTGCCAGGAACCCTAGTTACCAAGGTAACAAAGGCACAGGCCTGCTCGAACTGAGTTCATAAACTCCACAATAAATTCTCCATCATGTCCATCCATGATAAAAGGTTTGTTTAATGGAATCTACATCCTTATTACTAGCTGGTTATTTAGATGTGGGAAGTGGGATAGGCACAGTGTTATACTGGCCTATGAAAATAGTTGAATTAGCCGGGTTTGGTTTATCACTTTTCACTTCTGATACCATATTAAAAATGTATTTGTTAAAATAGGAAGTGTATTTTTCTGATTGACCTTTTAGAGATATAAAGACAAAATTCAAGGAAACAAATGTTACGTGTTGGCATTTCTTGATGTAGAGTTGCATCTTTGTTATTCTACATCCATGAGCTTTTTAGGTTCCATTGCATCAGAAAGGATACCTTCTAATGAAGTCAGGGACCATGTTTTGTTTATTATATTTCCCCAATGCTTAGAACATCCCCCTACCTAAAGTGAGTGCTAACAATTACTTGCTGAATGAGTAAATAGAATTATCTCGAGGGTTATTTCATTTGGTATAATCATTGAATTTTTCCCTCCTTCCACAAGCCCACTATAACAAAATGGTGGATGTGTAAGTTTACAGTATGATTCAGGAAGAGTAAGAACAGTGTGGATAAAATATTTCTTCCTGGTAGTTTTTTTTTTTTTTTTTTTTTTTTAATGCTTATAAAACAAATTTGAAATTGCTTCAAAATAAAGAAAAAAAAATTTTATAAGAAAAAAATTTTAATCATGTGGTTTTAGAAGATTGACTTAGGGTAGGTCCACATTTTGAGATTTTGGTAATGTCATTATCTATATAATCAGGTGGTTTAATTATCAAAGGGAAGAATTAAAATATACTTACCTGCAGCAAGCCTCTGGTTGTTGATAGAGCAAGTTTCCAAGGCCTTGAAGTACCAACTTTCCACCTAATAAAAAGCTACTTGGGATTAATGTTGTTTTTAACCTGCTTGTAGATTAAATTAGTTGACATTTATTGAACACCCATGTGCATCATTGTGAGGGGGTCAAAAAAAGTCTTGATTCTTGAGGGGCTTATAATCAAGTGACTCTAGCTTCCATGTATAATTGCACTGAAGTCATCCTAAAAGAATGTTGGTAAATAGTGAAATTTATTTTTTTAATGATTTTTATTCAGACATTATAAATTACAACTTCTATTCCCTGTCATTAGGTACAGAAACATTGAGACCTAATAGAAAGACCTGTATGGTATTGAAGAATTGGCAATATTTGTTTGCATTGAAGTTACAATATTTAGCCCTGATGACCAAGCAGCTCTGTTGGTTAGAGCATCCTCTGGACATGCCAAGGTTGCAGGTTTAATCGCTGGTCAGGGCACATACAGGAATCAACCAATGATCGCGTAAATGAGTGGAACAACAAAACGATGTTTCTCTCTCTAAAATCAATCAATAAAAATTTACATTTTAAAAAGA
Source organism: Noctilio leporinus (assembly GCA_004026585.1). NCBI lineage: Eukaryota > Metazoa > Chordata > Mammalia > Chiroptera > Noctilionidae > Noctilio > Noctilio leporinus. The sequence continues at coordinate 8,674 of PVIW01003761.1, forward strand.
CAACATTTAACTTAAAGTCCTTATTGACTAATATAATTTAAACAAACAGGACTCCTACATTACTGTAGTCTGCCCTTAATATTTTGCATGTTAGGGTTTAATTTTAAGATGTGCTTACCCTGTTCTAAGCAAATGAGCAAAGAGGTTGTCATTGAGTTAGGGTAGATGAAAGGGCCAGATCCCAAATGCCCCTATCCTATTTCATGGGGAGAGAGGTGCTTGTCCAACTCTTTCAAGGGGAAGAGAGGTGTTTGACAAACTCTGCACCCCAGCTGCCTAGCTCTTCCAAAACCCAGAAAAAGTAACATGGACGATTAGGCCTACCTCTCTTGGGTTGGGAAAGCCATTAGCAGTGATAATCTTCTTATAGTATTGAACGGAAGCCTTTGGATACCGTGGTTTATTTCTGTTGTTAAATTCGACATAGTAGAATCCATATCTATCTGAATATCCTTTATCCCATTCAAACTTGTCCAACAAAGACCAGGAAGTATACCCTTTTATGTTAGCACCATCTTTTATAGCTGCAAAGACATTTTATTCCATATTTAATGTTTTATTTACTTGGAAAGTAATATTGGGAAGATAAACATTTTCATTTAGGAACAAGTTTTAGTCAATCATGTGTATGAAGACTGTCTTGGTTTGCCTCTCACCTTTTAGCATTTCATTTATGTATCCTTTAAGGTATTGAATTCTCCATGTGTCACATAATTGAGTACAGTGTAATTTCTGAGATGCTCCATTTTCCATCACATACATGGGAGGATCACCATATTGGGTCTGAAAGAGAGTCATAGCAATGAATATCTTAAAAAATCCAACTCATAGGTGGGTTTCTGAGTCTGAGGTATATATACATAGATACACATATTCAAGCCTGTCATAGTTTAATAACCACATGTGTTTAGTAAATGCCAGTTCACGTTTGTTTAAAGATGAATGCAAGAAGGAAGCAAGTTCATATGAAAGAATACATTTCTCAGTAAGTCAGCATCATTGCAGAGAAAATGTACTTCAAATCTTGTTCTTTTCCTCATACTCCATTTCAGGTGAGACAGGCAGCAAAATACCTAAATGTAGGATAAGACTTTTAACTACAGTTACATACACTGAAACGTGAGTAACTGGATTTACTTTATTTTGTTAACTTTAAATGTAAGCATCTGCACTTAAACTCTAAAACCACGAATTCAGGTCAAAAATGCCTTTTAAATAGCTTAATGTAATGATCACCTGAGCAAAGTTGAGGAGCCGCCTAAAACCCCATGGCACAGAATATAGCCACTGAGACCCCATATCAGGCCAGTTTGGGTCAACCAGTTCTACTAAGTCACGATCATTCTGGTAGCTGGGCCCCTGGTGGGAGGGGTAGTTCCTTTCTGTGATGTACCGAGTCGTAAAATGACTTAATCCTAAGAAGTCAGATGTGCCTTTAATGTAGCTCTTTTCCTGGAGCGAAAACACTGGTAACCGCGACATATCCAGGCCTTGCTCTACACTCTTTTTTCCTTTTGAGAAAGAAAAACAGACTTTAACAAAGTTTTACCTTCTCACAATCATTTATGTACTATGATGACACCCATATGTTGATGTAAAACCTATCATCCAAATCCTGGGCTTTGGGATTGATTTGTATGGAAAATGTAACCCTAGCTTTTCAAACTAGAATTTTAACATTTCAATACTATCCCAAAATTTAAAAGTTTATATTGCTTAAAAGTAATACTTTCATAGATTATTCAGTCAGTGGTGTGTAGACAAGCTTATAGCCATCTAAAAAATAGTAGAATTGGATTCCTGTATTATTCATTACATCAAAAATTGGTAATTTTGGCCCTGGTTGGTGGCACAGTGGATAAGGCACCGGCCTGCAGCCCCAAGGGTCACTGGTTCGATTCCCCAGCCAGGGCACATGACCAGGTTGCAAGCCAGGTCTCCAGCCAGCTCTGTGACTGGAGACAGGTGAGAGGCAGCCATACACTGATGTTCCTCTCCTTCTCTGCCTCTCTCCCTTCCCCTCTCTGTAGAAATAATTAATAAAATTTAAAAAAAAAAAAATTGGTAATTTTGGTTGCCCCTGAGAAGGGAACTGAAAGGCCAGTGCAGAGTGGGAGACATATGGTCATGTTCATATCCTAGGTATGTTAGGGTAAGTTAATTGGTACACCTCTGTGTTGAGAAATTTTGTCCTAGCTTTCAAAATTGTAAAAATAAGTCCTTTCACTGATCAATTACAATTCTGTTTATCCTACATTTTACTCACACATGCAAAAGGATGTATGTACAAAGATCTTCATTGTAGATTGATTAGCAAAAAGTTAGAAACAATCTACATGTCTATCAAAAGAAATTTATTAAATAGTGGGATATCTATCAGTATACAGTACTGTAGGCATTAGAATGAATGAGGCACTACTTTGTGTACCAACATGGAAAGGATGCCAAGATACATGTTCAAATGAAACGAAGGTGCATAGCATTGCCTGTAATAAGTATAATAAGTGCCACCTGGCAGCAGTGCTTTTGCTCACATGTGCACAATCCATGCCCAGAAGTGTGCTTCCTCCTGGGGAGGATGGGAGCAGTAGGGAGGCAAAGGGACAGAAGAATGACTTTTTAGTTTGTACTTTCTTATACTTTAAAATATTTCAAATATGCATGTCCTTGTATAATCTATGCAAAAAGCTTTAAATAAATAAAAGTAACATTTTTACAAGTTGATACAAAATATAACCATAAAAATATTTCCAGAGGCTATTGATTTAAATACGTGAAAAGTCTGTATAACTAAATACTTTTAAACTATTAGCATGTTATTACTTTCAGTTAAATTTAGTTATTTGAGAAAAGCCAGTGGGGAAGGAGAGAAAGGGGAGGGGAAATGGGATGGATGTAATACAACAACAAAATTAAATTAAAAAAGAAAAACCACAAGCTATTGCCACTATACTGTATTAATATGATAGCCACTCGTCACATGTGGCTCTTTGAATATGGCTACTGTGACTGCATCTTTTATTCAGTCACACTGAAGTACTGAATTTTTAATTTTAATTTATTTTATTTTAATTTTAATAGACAAATGGCTACAGGCAGTCATGGGATAGCAGATACATATATATCTATAATGTGGATCTGTATATACCATATCTGCATTTATGTACATTACTCATAACATTTCCATCATCACCAAAAGTTCCATTGGTCAGCACTGGCCTAGAATTACTTTTGTTCATGTTTATTGTGAATAAAAGGGTGCCTGGAAGTAATTTGTGAACAAGACTTCAAGCAGCTGCTTTCAATACTAAAGAAAATATTAACTGCGCAGAGGATCTTTCTTTCCACATTGTACAAAGGAAATATTCTGCTCAGTTTCTACTTGAATTATTACAGTTATCTAGGATGATTGGCCTTGAGCCAAGAACTGCTCTATGACAGATAATCAGCTTAGCTTTTGGTGCAATCCTGTGTGGCTCCTGCAGTGACCTCTGAGGTCCCAAGAGAGCGACTGCACCATGTGAGTGATGGGATGTGCCTATAAGAACATAAGGGCTGTCTGGTCACGAGAGCTTTTTCCTTGTGTATCTCGAGGAAATCATTCCCAAGATTTTGAGTGTATTTGTATAGACATGTCACAGAATTGGTTATTGTCAAAAGATATTTGAGAGATTTTGTCTAATCCTTCATTTTTCAGATGATAGAACTGACACCCAAAGAGGTGAAGCAATCACTTACTGGTTAGGGGACCGGGCAAGTCTGATAAATGGTGCTTTAGAAAGAAAAGGTTTTGGTACGTTGCCAGTTCTTGAACATCCAGGATGGCCTTGTTGCATAAGATTGTAACCTATTTCAGTATCATCCTTGTCTCTCTCTCTTTTTTTTAGTGGGCTGTGGGCTGATACCTCTAAATCACGCAGAGGTAATACATTTAGATTCCCATGGTCAGATACTGCTGGTTGCCTGCCTAGTAGTCCATGCCTGTCTTCCTTGCCCTCTTCCAAGGAGCTGTATATACTTAATGGGAGTCCTGGCCCCTCCCTGGCCTCTGAAGTCCTAGTCCTGGTGGTCTAGGACACTCCAGGGCATATGGTTCTGTCCCTTGAGGCACAAAGGGAAAGCAGCTTTGGGTGGGAGGTGCTTCCTGGGAAGATTCTCCTTGTTCAAAACAAATAGGACAGAGCCATTTCCTTTTTTCTGCCCCTGGGTGTAAAGATGTGATGCCTGGAGCCGCTGTAACCATCTTGTGGCTATAGAAGTTGAGGTGCCAGAGTGTAAAGATGGCATGAACCTGAGTTCTCAAAGATACCTGTGAGGGCTGGCTATTAACTTAGCCCTGGACCATCCTTTTCTGGACCCAGGTGAGATGATAAATTCCCTACTTTCCAAGTGATTTTAGTTGGAGTTTTCTGTTACATGGCACTTAAAAGCACCTACACTGATACAGCCTTTGTGAGCTCTACCTGTCTTTATTCTCTGACACTGGAAACCAGAAGTTGGAAAGAATTTCTCCAGTGTCAGAAAGAACTGCCAATAGAACTGACAGCACCCACAACTGTGTTTTTGATCTCTCCTACTTCACTGCAGTTAAAATGGAGCAGAATGAGGAAGAATAGACAGGACAGCAGAACATAAAAGCAAGCAGCTGAGAACTGCTAAACTTTTCTCCTGGGATCTAAATTTACTGGGATTTGTTTTGGTGTCCCCCACCCCCACACGCCCCTGATTCAAGTAAGCAGTTTTCCATTCTTTGGGGGCTAGGTTATCTTTTGAGTGCCTCACCCAAGCCCCTCCCTTTTGGTCATTTCACATGAGTTCATTACTGTTGCTGTGGTATCTGCAGTTTTAAATGGGTCTTGGCTCACCAATGCGCTCCTTCATGACTTGGGGGTAGTCACCGGCATAAATGGGGTTGGCAAACCAGCCCAGGCAGAATTGTAGGTATCTCTCAGCAGCTTCTACGTCCTTGGGATTACTAATGTCCACTGGTTCCCCCCAGTTGCAGTTTAATGAAATCCCCACCAGCCCTTACGAAAAAGAAAAAGGGGTAACAGGAATGAGATCACTTAACCGACACTCTTCTGTTCTCAGTGCAGGCATGGCAGTGACTCTCACCTTGCTGCTTGCTGCGCCACGTGCTGTTGTAAGAATGCCAGGCTTGCGCATGGGCCTGAAAGAGAAAGGAATTTATCACAGCTGTCTGACCTGTCCATTTCTCTCCTTCCTCAGACTGAAGTGGCTTTCTTTTCTAACTCTCGAGATTCAGTTGGAGTTCTCATTTTCATGAGTCTAGTCTTGACTATCCCAATCCAGTCTCCCATCCTCTGGCCTCCAGAGGCACGTATTTTCTTTGTACAATAGAGGAAACTAGGTCTAAATCTGGCTTATACACATAAGCCACCACTTTGTGTTATTATTTCTAAGATTTTGCCGAAGCTTCTTATGTTCCTAGTTGTTCCCTGGAGGAACTAGGCAGTGCTTTTCCCCTAATGAGCTCAGAAAGCTAGGATAATACTAAGCATCTGCAGAGGTCTTGAGAAATGGGATTCAAAATGTGCCAATCTACCTTCTCTCCATATTCTCTACCAGTGACGCACTGGTGTCTTCAGAGCTCTGCCCTTTAAATATTCACAGTTTAAGAAATCATAAGCCAAATGTAGTAGAAATTAAAAGTTCTCTCCCCAACATGACTTTGAGGGTTGGTAACATGAATTTGAGGATTAGTATGTCATCCAGTGGCCCCTTACCTTCCTGCTTGATCAATTTCCACCTGCCGAGAATCTATTGGCACTTCCCATCACGCCTCACACCGTATTCTCACCTGTACCCTCGTACGTGTCTTATAATAACCCAATTCACTTCCTTCTTAAGCCTTTCTGGGAGTCTTGTAACATGGTGAGTCACCTTCAGTGTCTTCTCTGTCTTTTTCACTTTGAGCTCTGAGCTTGGTCATCACAAAAGACCACCTCCCCTGTAGTTCTTTCTAGCAGAGACCATTTTCCCCCCATGTCCCACATGCTTTAGGGTAATGTCTAGCTTGCTCTTTACTGCTACTTGTAAACCATTTTCCTTCCTCCTGAAAAAACCCTAGGTCTTCTGAAGTTCATGCTATCAGAGGAGCACTCTTAACTTCTCCCTACCGTCTATCAATCTCCAGTTACTTCTCATTCATTGAAGATTTTAGCCCCTAGTTCAGTCATTCCTGCCTCCCCCTGTCACCATTGCACATAGGACACTTTAGACCTATAGGTGATGAGTTTTCACATACATGTGCTCTATCGCTTGGCTAGACTATAAGCCCTAGAGAGCAGCCACTATATATCATCTTGGCCACAGTGTCCAGGACGGCAGGACACACCCACGTAGGTCCTCAGAGAAGGAGAATGGATGCTGTGAAAGTGATGGGATATGCTGGTTCTGTGTTGGAGCAGCAGAGGACCGAGCCCAGGCTTAGAACCCTGGGGCAGGCTGAGTTGACACTGGGGCCTATCCCTCCACATTGAACCCAGACCTGCCTCTCAGAAGGACCCATCTCACCTTAATGATGTGGTGTGCCGCCTTGTACAGGCCTGTGCCATGGAGCTTCAGGCCTGGCGCATGTTGACCTGTCTCATAGCCTTTTTCTGCCACTGTCTAGAGGGATGGCAAATGGGGACCAAAGGAGCAGTGTGAGCAGTGGCAGAATACATTCTAGGAAGTGGGTTTTCTAACCAGGAAAGAGGCCCTGCTTACCTGAGGATCGCTGAAAGTGACCCAGTGCTTCACCCGGTCCCCAAAGGCCTCAAAGCACAGATTGGCGTAATCACTGAAGTAGCTGGTCATGCTTGCATTCTGCCACCCACCATACTTGATCTGGAGCAGCTGTGAACAGAGGGGTGAAGAGAGGAGCAGGTGCTTCAAGGCTCTGTCTTTGGAAAAGACATGGAGCTGATTGGCCAAGTACATGGGAGAAACATGGGTGGTTTAAGCTACAGAGGATGTTTACAAGAGAGGGGAGCAAAGATGCATGGTGTTGAGCTTTAAGACTTGAAGATGGTGGCAGCGATGAACCATGATACAGCATGACTGGATGACCTGTGTGACATACCTGGTACAAATAAAACGGAGCAGAGGTGTGAGGCTCACACTTAAAAGGAACTTGATAGAGTGATTATTTAAGAAAATTTGCCAAGGGAAAGAGGTCTGATCATGGGGAAAGAACCTTGAACATGAATTCTGAGGAAATAAGACACTGGGCACAAGAGCTTTGATTTGGATTTTGAGCGCTGTGCAGGTGTCAGAAACCACAGAGAGGCCTCTGTTATGAGAGTGAATTCTGCTCCCCTCTACAGAGGGTTCTCCCAAAGGCATCTGCTCAGGGAGGCAAGTTTCCCCAAGATTCATCATACTACCTACCAAGCTCTGCTTGGTGGGTTTGAGGGGACGCTAAAGGGACAGCAAGCAACCAAGGAAGAAGCTGGGAGGCTGTTTCCAGTTCATCTGCCCCAGGCCACCATTTAGAGTCCTCGAGGGACTCCCCACAGAGCAAAACAGCACCCTAGCTCTGCAGCTGGGGCCTTCCCAGCTGCTCCTCTAATCTCTACCCTCCCCTCCTGCCTACTTTCCCAACTCTAACCAGATTGCTTGCCCAGCCCCTCTAGCCAGAATACCCCTTCCTCCCACCTAAGGCCCTAACCTTTCAAAGGGCTGATCAGATTCCAACTTCTCCCAATACCTCACTGAAGCCATGTCTCTATCCTCTGGCTTCCTGCCACCCCGTGTCACAGAGTTACATACATGGCTCCTCTCCTGGCTAGGCTGTGGTCTCTGTGGGCCTTGTTGAATGAATGAAAAAAGTTGCTTGAATAGTGATACCTAACAGTGATGTTCTTAAGCATGTTGAGACTTGATGGAAATTGCTTGGGGAGGGGTAAGGCTCATAGTGAGCCCATAGATAGGATGCTGGCTCAAACTGGGGGGGAAAAAATGGCTGCACAAATTTGTTATTATACCAGATCATCAAGTCTTACTCAAAAGATTTTTTTTTTCCTTTACAGTTCAAGTTTTTTTAGGACAAACATTCTGGAAAAACATCAACATGAACACATTACTAATTACAAACACCAGTTAAACCAGTGTGATCTCCCTGCCATGAGTGAGTCAGAGAGATTTTTCCACTCCTTCCTTTTTGTCCAGACTCATCTTTGTCCCCACCTTGACTACCCAAGGTCTCTAGGTCAGGCTCCCTCCGTCGGAGCTGAGCTAAGCGCCCATGGGCCTCAGCCTGCATGGCCCTCACCTGTGGGAGGTCCCAGTGGTGCAAGGTAACAATGGGGGTGATGTTGCTTTTCAGAAGGGCATCGATGAAATCACTATAGAATTTGATTCCCTTCTTGTTCACGTGGTCCCCTGAAGGTGAGATAAAAGAGAGTTTGATGTGTACTGTGGCCTTGGCCTTCTGAAACGCAGCATTCCTAGGCCTGAAGATGCCTCAGCCCACCCACACTTGGGCCTCAGAGGGGTAGCAGCCCAGGTAGCTACCTGAAGAGCCAGTGAGAGCGGCTGCCAGAGGAAATCATGTCTGTGCTCTTCCTCCCCAGGACTTTGGGGTCCCTGCAAAGCCAATGCAACCAAAAGTGGCCACAGGTGGGCTTGGGAGGGGCTGCCCTAGCTTACCTCGAACACCAGTGGGTAGGAGCCGGGGCCAAGACAGGGAGAATCGGTAGTGATTCACGTGCAGTTCCCTCAGCAGAACGATGTCCTCCTGGGCAGAAAGGGTGGAAGGCAGGTCAGGCTCACCTGAGTCCCCGGGGTGGGCCAGTGGGGGTCACAATGGGGGCTGCCAGGCCAAGGCTTGCTTATGTTTACACTCCCAGTGGGTAAGGAAGCAGCTGTTCTCTCATCTGTACAACAGATGCCATACCATCTGCCCCTGCTTTTTCCTGGAGGTATGCCAGAAGTGAAATAAAATGCAGGATATGGGGACACTTTGAGAAGGCCATCAGTGTATTTCTAAAAAGCTTGGATGATGAATTCCCCAAAAAGTCAATCCAGAGAGGAAAGTGGGTGCTGAGCAGAGGGACTGAGGATGAGCTGGTCCCACCCCCTGCAGAGGCTGACTGCCATGCAGGCATGAGACATCCAGGCCACTGTGGCCTACAGGCCCTGGCCATGGCACCAGCCCTTCAGCTACCCATTACTTGGGTGTACCCCACCAAGGCCCTGGCTCAGGTAGGGCCCTGCTTTCCTTTCCTCCTACATCCACCCACATCCTGCACACACCCCCAGTTTCCAGTCCCCACTGTCCCCGCACCCTTTGGTGGGGAATGTTTAGCACAGCAGTGGCTTGACATTGTCACCTGGACTCCCCCAACATGCACTGCCCACCTCTCTCAGCTAGCTGTGTGCTCAAATACACCTCCCCCTGCACATACATATACCCTTCACTCACCTGGACCTTGTAGTAGCCATTACAGGCCACATCTGCTGTCTCACCCCCAAGCACCTTTCCTTTCCCGCTGTGTGTGAAGGCATCCCAGATGCTGGGTCCTTTCCCATCCTGGTCCCAGGCGCCCTCTGTCTGGAAGGCAGAACTGCCCACCCCCCAGGAGAATCCTGCAAGTAGAGGCCGCAAGCTGAGCTCTGGGCCCTCCCAGGCCACAGGGCAAGACCCTTCCAGCCACTTGCCCCTGTCCCTCTAGGAGTGGGAGTGTGTCGGGCAGATGGGGGAAGGCATAATGCATTAAAAACATTTTTTGGTATAATCTTAGCTCTTATTAGCATATTATTGGTATATTAGCTTTTTAAAGTCTGTTAGGAACTTCTTTTATTTTTAGAACAACTACATAGAGTTATATTCCACATTCTACCTATAAGGAAGCTAAAACGCAAAACTCATTGGCAAGCCAGCCCAGGTGGGCAAGCTGGTGGACAGACGGACAGATAGAGGAATGGACATACCATGTGGAAAGGTTCCATAGTAGAAGGAAGCCTCTTCTGGAGATCCCTTCCTGGTGGCCCCCAGCCTGGGCACCAGCAGTAGCATCCACCAAAGGGTGACAACTGGTACTGGCTTCATGGTACCTGGCCCTGCCCCATTCCTGGAAAAGCACACCTGACAGGTGGAGGCCCATGCAGCCACGGCTGGGGGTCCAGACCCCAGCTTGGGGAAAAGGTCAGAAGAAGAAGTGGACCAGAGGAGAATGGGAGGAGGTGGAGGCAATTTATCTAGAAAAGTGTTGGCTTTGCCGAGGGCAGCTGAACCAGGGCTCTGCTGGGACCCACCAGCAGCAAAGACTGAGGCTGGACACTAGATGTAACTCCTGTGTGAAACACTAAGGGAAAGGCAAATGCTAGGCCTGAGGAGCTCTGTGTTTGATGGGGAAGGCTCCAAACCATCCCCCTCCCTGTGTGATGACAGGAGAGACCTGGCCTATACCCTGTGAGAGGCCCCAATCTAATGTGGAAGTCACCTCTGCCTTAGAGAACTCCAGTCCGGTGGGCCAGGTGGGACAACCACAGAGCTATAGCAGCCCCCTGACTCATAAACTGGTACATGCAGAGGGATAGATACCCCTGCCCTAGGCTGGGGACAGTGAGCAGGGTTGCCATTCAGGGCCCTCCAGTCCTGAGAGTTAGGGCAGTCCCCCCACCCCAAATCCCCTCCCTGATGCCAGCCTCGACAGCTTACCTAGGACTGTTCCTGGTCCCAGTCACTCCCAGAAGGTACCTAGTAACCACAGGGATCTCAGGCTGAACCCCAGGGTTTAAGCTGCCCCCTGAGAGCAGAGCCCTTAGCCTTGTGGAAGGCTCTGGTTGGGGGTGTGGTCAGTGGCCTAACCCCTGTACAAAGAGCTTCAATACCCCCATTCAATGGGCAGGAATGCTGAGCTGGCCAGCAGGGGCCTGAATCAGCAGCTGGGCAGTTGGCTCTGGATCCAGGGGAATCCAGTCAGCCCCCTCCCAGGGCAGAAGGGCAGTAACCCAGTCTTCCTGACCTTCCTGGGCCTGATGTGCCACACCTTCACCTGCTAACCTTAAGGTAAGGGTATCAGAGTGGAGACCAGCATGTGTAGGCATCTCTCTGTGTTGACCTCTCCCGGTTGCTAGAGGATTCACTGTAGAAGGTAAAGTTGGTTTTTCCACCTTGCCTCCCTCTCTTTGGGCGCCTCACTTATTCCTTCACTCATCCAACCAGGACCGCCTGCTAGAACACACCTTCCCTGAAGGCTCAGCACTTCCTTCTCCCTACCATGGCTGCCCAGGTCCTCCACTGGAGCTTCCTACATCGTAGTGCCCCCTCCCTCCTACCCACCTCCCTTTCAGCTCCCTTTGCCTCATGCAGCCTGTATCCTTCTTGCCTTTAGCTGAGTCTTCACTGTGGTTCTCTCAACTAGGGGGGGTTTACCCCTTTTAGTTGATTAATTTCTTTCCACTCATCCTTCAGCTCCCCTATGGGCAGCAGCACCTCCTCCAGGAAGCCTTCCAGATCCCACCCACCCCCAGGTCAGGTTAGGTGCTGTGGGTTTATCTCTGCAGCCCTGCACTTCCATGTTTGCTGTTTATGTATCTGTGTCCCTGGCCGACTTATAGGCTCCTGATAGGCAGGTGCCTACATTCCTACCCACAGCACTTAGTTGGCACTCAATCATTGAGTTGAATTTAAATAACACAGTAATTGTCCTGGCCAAGTAGCTCAGTTGGTTAGAGCATCATCCCGATATGCCAAGGTTTCAGGTTCAATCCTGGGTCAGGGCATATATAAGAATGAACTGGTGAATGCATAAATACGTGGAACAACAAATTAATTTCTCTCTCTAACTGATCAATTAAAACATTTAAATAACACATAATTATCCTAAAAACGTTCGTTGTAATCCAGGTCTTTTCAAATATTGAGTCACTTAATCCTCCCAGCACCCCTTGCAGCAGAAGCAGCCTCAGCCTTGGTGAGGGGAGAGGGTGTTGATTTCCCGGCCCCCAGCAAGGTCAGAAGTGGACTGCTGTACGAACAGAAGCAGCCCCTCTTGGCCTGATGCCAGCCTGGAGGTGAGCCTACTCTGAGGTCCACCCCTATTAGACCCATTCTGAGCTCCTCCACCATTTCCTGCCTGAGCCCCTCCAGGCCTTGCCATCCTGGCAGTTGTCCAGAGATTTGGCTGAGGGGCATCTGGGGGCAGGTGCCTGAACACAGGCAGGGGATGCTTTCCCTCTGGCTTCCCCTCACCCTCACTGCAGGGGCCCAGTGAGGGCCTGGAGCTGACTCCCTTGCACTTCCACTGCCAAAGACTGAGATAAGGGGATTAAGGCTCTCTCCTCCTAGATTCTGAGGCTCCACAGGCACATTCATGGGGGCAGAAACTGCTTCTCAGAGTGTGTCAGGGCTGGTACTTCGACAAATGAAGGGATGGGGGCAGCTGAGTAGCATTATCTCCCCACCACTCTCCATTCTTTCCTTCACAAACACTTTCTGAGTCCTCACCAAGTGCTACAAGAGGCCCTGGAGACAAGAGTAAAATGGGACTTGGCCTGTGCCCTTCTATCTGGTCTGGTGGGGGAAAGGGAAAGGGAGGTGGTTCTAAACACGGTTCAGCGTGATCAGGCCTCTGAGGGGAAGATAGTTGGGACACTGTGGAGGCTTCACAGGGGAGGGAACACTGGACATGATACTCGCAGGATGGGTAGGTGTTTGTTAGATGGCACCGAGTGGGGAAGGCAGGGGAAGTGATAAAGGGAACAGCATGAACAAAGGCCTGGAGGCATGTTTGGGTACCTGGGAGATCTTCTGTCTTCTTGCATCTGTCCTGCAGAGCCAGGGCTGTGTTGTCAGGGTGAACGGGCCACTGGACAGCCACTGTCCTGGCTGTCCCTCCCTGGGTGGATTGCCATGACTGTACATGGCCTGTGGTGTGCCGTTTGCGCTGGAGCTGTTACCTGCCTCTTCAGGTTCATGGGCCCTGGGAACTTGGCTCTCTGGGCTGAAATAGGCAGGAAACATAAAACTTTAAGAACTGATGTCATCTCTGAAAAATGTCCCCTTCTCACAGAGCCAGGGGCCCAGTGTTTGTGTTGGAGGGTCTGCTGGTTGGCCTGGCATGGCTAAGGCTGCTTGGGGTCTGTCTGTGGACTCAGTCTCCACTGTCTGATCCTGTTCTTCCATGGCTCCGGCTGGAAGGATGTGGGCCTCACAGCTGGGTGACCCCCTACTAACTCCCTCCCCACACATACACATCCAGGGACTGCTTGGGCTCTGAGGCCTAGGGCAAGCAGGTCAGAACCCTTCTCTTGGGTTGGGGTCTGAAGTCCCTGGACTAGGATTGGCTGAGAGGAGGTGTGTGTTGTGGGAGAGGTGGCTCTTTTTTTAGTTATTAAGATTTTCCTTATTTATGTTTTTTAAAGATTTTATTATTTTTTAGAGAGAGGGGGAGTGAGAGAGGCAGAGAGGGTGAGAGACATCAATGTATGGTTGCCTTTCACCTGCCTCCAGCTACAGACCTGGCTGGAGACCTGGCTTGTAACCTGGTTATGTGCCCTGGCTGGGAATCGAACCAGCGACCTTTGGGTTCGCAGGCTAGCGCCTTATCCACTGTGCCACCAGCCAGGGCCTGAGAGGTGGCTCTTGAGGCCCTGTAGCTTCCTCCTCTTCCCTCCCTGGCAGAGGCTGCAAAGGTAGGGGGAGTGCCCTGTGGGGCCCAGGCATGTTACTTCTCATGAAGGCCTTGGAAAAAGCCAAAGGTCTTGCCTTGGGTCCTGAGGAACACCAATGGATGCTGGGTGTGCAAGTACAGATGTGGGGGAGGCACAGCTCATGGACTCACTGGGCCACCTGAGCCTGCTCTGGGCCCTGGATCCTTCAGCAAGTCAAGGAGTAAAGTGGGAAGGACACTGGGGATTCAGAAAAAACGGATTCCTGCCTCCACGCAGCCAGAAACTGGCTGTGGGATCCAGTGACAGGAACTTCCTTTCTGAAACTGAATCTCCCCATCTTTTCATCCCACGAAATGAAAAGTTGCTCTTTCAGGGTCCCCTCCTGGCTGACAGGAGGATCCAGCAATGCTCGGCCTAGCCACAGGAGTTAGCCTTTCTCTTTCCAGGGGTGTTTCTAGGTCCCACCCACTGCCACTGCTCACCCAGCCCCTGTCCCAGCATGAGCCCTGAAGCTCAACTCAGCCCTGCTCAGCCCTGAGCTAAGGAGACAAGGCTTGGTCCCCATGTGCTTTGTGATACTGGTACCACCACTGCCCCTCTCTGGGGCTTTCTTCTCCTCCTCTGCAAAAACTAAGGAGCACGCAAGGAACTAATATGAATGACCCATGGACAAGGACAACATGTGGAGATGGACTGTGGGAGAGGGGATGGGGTGGGTTGGGCAGGGGAGAGTAATGGAGGAAAAATGGGACAAATGTAACACAATAAGTTTTTAAAAAGAACAGAAGACAGCCAAAGCCCCAAATGTGTGGTTGGAAAACAAACCAACAAACTAAGGAGCCTAGCTATCAGCTGTCTGAAGTCTTCCTTAGCTCTGGGATTCTTTTAAAGAGCCGACAGGCTACTTTTAAGTGTCCGGGTTTTGATTTTGTGGTAGGCAGGGAGGCTGCTCAGGACAGCTTCCTGGGGAGCAGAAGCCCAGGGGCAGGAGTGGGGTATTTGGTTTATAATGAGCACTCTGGGCCTGACTCAGACTCTCTTAAGCTTTGTTCTGAGGCCAAAGCAGAGCCAAGTCTGTAACAGGTCTCTGGGAGAGGGGCTGGGTGGAAAAAAGTGGAAGGGATGGAGAGAGCCACTTCTGGAGCAGAAGAGGGCAGGGTTAGGACCAAAGCCTCTGGAGTCAAATACAACTTTGAATCCCAGCTCAGCATTGGCCATTGGAGTGTTCTATGCAAGTTACTTAAATTTTCCAAGTCGTTTCTCACAGATAAATAAGAATGACAATGGTCCCTGCCTCATAGGGTCATTTAAACATCAAATTACATGTAAATGTAAGTACTTAATGCAGTCCTAGCAAAGATAAAAGCCCCCATAAATAATTCCCATCATCAACATTATCATACTGTCAAGGCTGAAATCCAAGTTGGCCCTTTATAAGGATGCTCTAGACAGGGCCCAGCACCTCCAAGAACTGTTTGCTCCTTGATGGCTCGACAAGAGGTTTCCATGATGTGAGTACTCTGTCTGGGAGATGCCAGAATCCTGACATGCTACCGACTCTGCAGGAACCAGGCCTGTCTGTTCCTGCTGAGGCCAGAGCTCTGGGCTGGAGGGCTCTGTATCCAAGAGCCCCCCACCCCCACCCCCACCCCGTCCCATCATTGCCCAAAGGCCAGGTGCCCAGGGGGTCAGTTGCAAGCTCTGGCTCTGTGAACAAAACTCAGGGCCTTTCACTTTCTGGGTGTTGATGGTAACTTCCAAAATCCACTTCATTCCTTAGAGCCTCCAACCATTTCTTATAAAAATGTTCAAACAAAGGACATTTTTGAAAGAATTGTACAGTCCACACCATACACCTTCCACTGAGATTGTTTAACTACATTAGCTTATTGTATGTTGATCCCTCTACTCTTCCACTCGGCAATTCATCTTGGGTTTTTGATGCATTTCAGAGTAAGCTGAGATGTCAGTTCGCCCCTAAACACTTCAGCAGGCCTATCATTAACTGTTTGTTTGTAATTCTTCTTTTTTTTTGAGGTAAAGTTCGTTAACTGTAAAATACACAGGTCTTAAGTGTAATATTCTGTGAGTTTTGACAAATGCAGTCATTTGTGCAAACAAACCACTATTAAAATATGGAACATGCATTTGTTCCTTTCCAACTCTGAGTCACACTGCCTCTTTCTGAGGACTTTGGGGCGAAATTCCTGCAGGTCTCAGTGGCTGGAATCAATGCCTTCTTATTTCCTTCCCTCCTAGCTCTGGTTGCAAGATACTTTTGTGGCCTGCCTCCAGCATGCACACGGGACTTGAGTTAAGCATTTCTGTGTGTCACCTTATTCTCTCTTGTCCCTGATTCCCTTGTCTGTTATTTTTAAATTCTCAGAAGTATACACTAGTCTGCAACCTGGTTCTCAAATCCTTTTTTTGGAAGGAGACTGAAGGAGATGCTGCATAAATAATCATACTGGAATTTTCAGGATATTTCAATGGTTATGGTATCCAAACATGTGAAAATTGAGTCTGTTCCAATAAATCTGGAATGAATTGACACCCTATGCACAGAATACAAACCTGTGTGTATAGTGTGTAGTGTATACACACACAACCCCCCCTCCCCCAAGAATTCTTTTCTCAGTCCAGATACTGGCATTGGTAGTGAAACCATCCATTCCACACTGAAAGATCCCACTCAGCAGCGGCCTTGCTGCCCAAGATCCCTGAAGGTGAGTGGGTGGTGGGTGAATAGAGGCCTTGGATGGCCTTAGGCTGGCACCTATGAACAAGTGATGATGATGGTGACAGGTCTGGAACCAGCCTGCCATGTTGGATAGCACATCCCCACAAGGGCTCTTTAGTCTAAATTCATCTGCTGTGATTTCTTGGATCTGACTTTGCATTTCATCCCCCCTCACTTCCACTTGTGGGGAATCCCTGGGGTGGCTACTGAGACACCAGCCAAATGCTCATGTTCCAGTTCATGAAAGGTGGAAAGAATGAACATGTGGGGTGGGGGAGGGGAAGAGTCTCCATGAAAATGGGGGAAAGCCTTCTTAGAAAACAAATGAACAAAAACAAACAACTCCCCCAAACAAGCAAATAAAAAAACAAACAAAAAGCCTCCTCCACTTTTCTCTCCTTAGGACATTCCCTGGCTCAATCTTCCAGAGCACCCATCAGACACCTCACTTGACTTTTATTTAGGAGGCTTTTAGAATCTGTCTCCTCACTAGATTCTAATCTTGCTTGTTATTCATTACTGACTCTCTGTGGCTTTATCCAAGGCAATACTATTTATTTAAGAAAGGAATGAAGTCCTGGCGGATAAGGCGCCCGAACCCAAAGGTCGCTGGTACGATTTCCAGCCAGTTCCCTACGTAGCTGGATGCAGGTGAAAGGCAACCACACGTTGATGTTTCTCTCCCTCTCCTCCTCTCTCCCTTCCCCTTTCTCTAAAAAATAATAAATAAAAAATTTAAAAAGTAATGAATTAAGTTTTTTTCCCCCTTTCATCCTTGCAGAGATGATGAGAGAAAACGCTCACGGGATCATCCTTGAGCAGGGAGTAGGCCTAGAGTAGGGGTTCTGGGGTTCTGGTCTGACAAACCTCAGAGGTACTTACAGCCCCTCACCTGGGAAGAGGTGCCATCTTGGAAGAGGGGAACCTGGGTCCCTCTACAGAATGATGACTCATCCTTACGAATAAGGATCCATGGGTCCAATGAAGATCTCGGAAGTTTTCTGAAATAGTCGGTAGGAATTAAAAATTTTTAACGACAGTGAAAGATTTTACGTAATTATATAAAGTTCAACTAAACAACACAAATGTGACAAACTTTTAAGTATAAAAATAAAATTAAAATGTAAATATTTACCATTTATGTATCAACTTTCCGTTCTTAAAGCTACATGAGGGAGGAAAGATGGCGGCTGGGAAGCTGGCAGCACTGAGCGCTTGCTCTTGTTCCGGGCCTGCTGGGCCAGAGGACACACACAGGACAGCAGAAGGCGTGCGTCTCGGTGCGGGAGCCTCGGGATACTGAAAGCCCGGAAGCCCGGAAGCCCGGAAGCCCGGAAGCCCGGAAGCGCGGAAGCCCGGAAGCCCGGAAGGACTGGTTGAGAGGGCACAGAGCGCAGGACTTGGTGCGAGCAGGGACCGGAGCGCGGGAGTGGGCGCCAGCTCGCGCTTCCGGGCTGGCGGTTTCTGAAGGAAGTTGCCAGGGAGGCCCTGCCCAGCACTTCCGGCTGCGCGGGGTAGAGGCAGCTTTAGACCGGCTCGTTGACCAGGAATCAGAGGGGCAAGGAATGAGGGCCATTGGCGCGGACTCCGGAAGACTAGAGAGTAGCACTTCCATAGTAGCTGCTCTTCCCAGCCACAGCCAGGAGGGATTATGTGAGTTTGGATGGGACTGCGGGAGCGCCACCCGCCCTGACTATGAGAGGCTTTGAGTTTTGAAGAGAACAGAGAGAGGCTATCTTTCTGGCTGGAGAACGGCCTGGGGGCGTGGCAGAGGTCTATGGCTACCCTCATGGCTGCTGACCAGCACAGCGGCTCTGCTGGGAGAGGGGGGCGGAGGTAAGGGGGAAAACTCTTTCTGGGAGGATGTGGAGGTTTGCATGTGCCCAACCTGTCCTAGGTCCAAGTAGGGGGACAGCTGGTGGAGAAGTAGACAGGTCCCCAGAGCTGATTCATCCCCTGGTCACAGGAGCCGTTCTTTACTTGCACCACTATGTCCAAAAGCCATACCTCTCCCCACCAAGCTCTCACCGCCCCCCTCGCTCTTACCCCCAACGCCGCTCCCAACCCCCCCTCACACCCCCTAAAGTACTTAAGTCTGACTGAAGATTACAGAGATACTGGATCAGTGGGAAGAGACAGACCCTGAAAGTAGAAGGCTGCTAATTGCAGACGGGCTGCATAGACCCAGGTTTGGGAATGATCTGGTGCCACCAGGGACAAAGCCAGAAAGAGAAGAAAGGGGAATACTATGGAGATGAATTCCACCCTGATCTTTTACATGAATTATTAGTCTCTAACATATCCTTTTTACCAGTCATTTCTTGTCCTCACGATTAGTGCATGTTAAGTAACTAATGTCTATATTATAGTGTATCTCAAATTTTATTTTGTTGTTGGTCTTTTTTATTTATTTATTTTGAGATTTTATTATTTTTAGAAAGAAGGACAAGGAGGGAGGAAGAAAGGGAGAGAAACATCAATGCCTTTCACCTGCCTCCAGCTACAGACCTGGCTGGAGACCTGGCTTGCAACCTGATTATGTGCTCTGACTGGGAATTGAACCAGTGACCTTTGGGTTAGCAGGCCAGTGCCTATCCACTGAGCAAATAGCCAGGGCCTCAAATCTCATATTTTGCCCCTCCCTTCTCTCAATCCATTTTGCCACCTGATTTCCTCTTCTACTTCTTCTTCTTCTTTTTAAGATTTCACTATTTTTAGAGAAAGGGGGAAGGAGAGAGGCAGAGAGGGAGAGAGACATGAATGTATGGTCGCCTTTTTCACCTGCCTCCAGCTACGGACCCTGCCTAGAGACCTGACTTGCAACCTTGCTATGTGCCCTAGCTGCAGAATCAAGCCAGCGACTTTTGGGTTCGCAGGCCAGCACCTTCTTCTCTGTGCCATCAGTCAGGGCTCCTCTTCTTATTTTTATTTTAAATTATATATTCTCTCCTGCTACAACTTATTTCCAATCCCCACTCTAGTAATTTTTCCCCTTGCCAGGCTCTCAAAACTGTTGTTTTGTTTTGTTTTGG
The DNA here is from genome assembly GCA_004026585.1 of Noctilio leporinus. Classification (NCBI taxonomy): domain Eukaryota; kingdom Metazoa; phylum Chordata; class Mammalia; order Chiroptera; family Noctilionidae; genus Noctilio; species Noctilio leporinus. The sequence continues at coordinate 28,072 of PVIW01003761.1, forward strand.
TCATTAGTCATCACACATTCTTTGTCCTGTTCATAAAATAGACTTGTCCTTTCTCTGCCTTGATCAGTCAGTGCCACTGAGTGTGGATAGGGAGGTAGCTGTGACATCTTTGCAAACTTATTTACTATAGGTCTTCATAATTCTGGTATTTCAAATCTCAAATCTTAGCATTCCCATCTACTACTCCATTTATACCTTCCTCCAATTCTTTCCTTCTTTCATTTCCAATTTGAGTTTTACCCTGTCTTAGCCTGGATCTAATTCCTCACTCTTAGTATTCCTCTTCCCTATATTATCTCAAAATCATTTCTGTTTCCTCCAGACATCTCTTAAGCTTCTCTTTCTTTTATACCTCGTACTCCCATCACACCTATAGTAATTTTACCTCATATGTTGTTGATAGTGCTGTAGTGAAACTTATTCACTAATTTGGTTCCTATTTTTTTCTAATTAAGCGTCCTTATTTTTAAAAATGTTATATATGTGTTTGTTCTGTCACACTATACACAAACACACACACACACACACACTTCTGTTCAGGTGTCATACTATATACTTGCCCTTTCTTCATTCCGATTCTTCCCCCCATTTCTATACGAGATGCAAATATTCCTTTCTTTTTCCCATTGACTTGCCCCTTCTCACTATCTTTGTTCCTCCCTCTCACCCCTCAAAAATAATTTTATTTCAGTTAGTCAACTCATCTGTTTTCCCTTTCTTTTACATCCTTATTAATACTGGCTCATTTGCATTTGAAGGTGGGATTGAGGGTGGGGGTTATCGTTGAAGATGTGGTCATTTTGCCTGGATTGGTGGTTCTGTTTTAGTAGCAGCTCAATAACAATATGAGGCATGGTGGAAGGAGTGACTCTCAATCAGCTAGCCGGAGAGAAGGACCCACCAAAGAACACAAAATCCAAAATCCAACCAACAGCCCAAATAAATGACATAAAAGGCATCCCAAGAGCAGCAAGGTCAGGAAATCTAGGAGACCACCACTGAATCCCATAGGATTTCTACCACAGATGGTCACAGCATGAAGGCAGCGAGTTAAAGCAAATCAATCTAAGAAGTTGGAACAAACAAGAGTCAGCTAAAATGGGGAGACAAAGACACAATGCCCATCGAAAGGAAAGGAGGAATTGCCAGACAGACTGTTAAATGAAATAGAAGCAAGCAAACTATCAGATATGGAATTCAAAACAATGGTTGTAAGGAAATTCAGTGAGCTTAGTGAGCTCAAAAAAACTACAAAGAACTCCAGGGGAACAATGAAGAACTCTAGGGAAGCTACAAGGAACTTACTTACTGAGAACTAGACCAGCATTAAAAAAGGACATAAAAACTATCAATAAGAGCCAGGAAGAAGTGAAGAATACAATTTCTGAATTAAAGAACACAGTAGAATGAATCAAAAGCAGGCCAGAGGAAGCAGAGGATTGGATCAGCACACTTGAGGACAACATAGAAAAAAATTCTCAGTGCAACAAAACAATGCAAAAAGTGCAAAAAGAATGAAGAGGTTTTAAGAGTGCTGCAGTACAACGTGAAACATAATATCCATATCATAGGAATACCAGAGAGAGAGAAAGCAAGGGATTGAAAAGCTGTTTTAAAAAGTAATGACAGAAAACTTTCCAAACTTGCTGAGAGAATAAGCTACACAAGTCCAGGAAGCAGAGGGTACCAATGAAAATGAACCCAGAGGCCCACACAAAGACACATTGTAATTAAAATGGCAACATTCAAAGACAAAGAGAGAATCCTAAAAGCATCAAGAGAGAAACAGTTAATAACATACAAAGGAGCTCTGATAAGGCTATTAGCCAATTTTTCAATAGAAATACTATAGGCTGGAAGAGAATGGCCAAAAATATTCCAAGTAATGAAAAGCAAAAGCCTACAACCAAGACTATTCAGCAAGGCTCTCCTCATTCAGAATGGAAGGTGAAATAAGGAGTTTCCAAGACAAAAGAAAACTAAAAGAATACATGTCCACTAAACCAGCAATGTCGGAGATGCTAAGGGGGATGCTATAAGAAGATGAAGAGAAAAAGAGAGAGAGAGAAAGAGAGAGAGAGATACAAAGAGGAAAAAATTACAGTGAATAAGTACTTATCAGTAATAATCTTAAATGTAAATGGATTAAATGTTCCAATCAAAAGACATAGGGTAGCTGAATGGATGAGGATAAAATGACCCACGTATATCAGATATCCCCTGCAGCATTATTTTCACTGATATTTCTCCTAGGGTAGTGGAAATAAAGGAACAAATAAACAAATGGGATTTCATCAAACTAGAAAGTTTCTGCTCAGCTAAAGAAAACACCAGCAAAATGAAAAGGGAAATATTGTATGGGAAGACATTTGCCAGTGATACCTTGGACAAGGTTTTGATCTCCGAAATATGTTAAGAACTTATACAACTCAACACCAGGGAGACAGACAGCCCAATTAAAAACACAAAAGACCTGAACAGACACTTTTCTGAGGACATACAAAGGGCCCATAAGCATGTGAAAGAATGCTCAGCATCATTAGCTACCAGAGAGATGCAAATGAAAACCACAATGAGACACCACCTCACACCTGTCAGAATGTCCATCATCAACAAATCAGCAAAAAACAAACAAACAAACAAAAAACGTGCTGGCAAGGATGTGGAGAAAAGGGAACCCTAGCGTACTATTGATGGGAATGCAGACTAGTACAGCCAATATAAAAAATCATATGGAATTCCCTCAAAAAACTAAAAATGGAACTGCCTTTTGACCCAGCAATTCCACTGCTAGGACTATACCCTAAGAATCCTGAAACACCAATTCAGAAGAACCTATGCACGCCTATGTTCATAGCAGCACTATTTACAATAGCCAAGTACTGGAAACAGCCTAAGTACCATAAGTGAATGGCTCAAAAAACTATGGTACATTTACACATTAGAATACTACATAGCAGCTTTGGCTGATAGCACAGTGGATAAGGCGCCAGCCTGCCAACCCAAAGGTCCTTGGTTCGATTCCCCAGCTCAGGGCACATAACCAGGTTGCAAGCCAGGTCTCCAGCCAGGTCTGTAGCTGGAGGCAGGTGAAAGGCAACCATACATTGATGTTTCTCTCCCTCTCTGCCTCTCTCCCTTCCTTTCTCTTTCTGGAAATAATAATAAATAAAATATTTTTAAAAAAATAAATAAAATAAAGTATGCTGATAAAACATCAGTTCTTTAAAAAAATAATGCTACGTAGCAGAAAAAAAGAAGGAACTCCTACCTGTTGCATTAGCATGGTTGAAACTGGAGAGTGTTATGCTTAGTGAAATAAGCCAGTGGCAAAAGACAAATACCACATGATCTGATCTAATACAGGAAACTAATGAATAAAACAAACAGACGAACAGAATGGAACCAGAGACATGGAAAAAGGGAACAGACTGATGGTGACTGGAGGAAGGGAGAGGGAAAGGGTGAAAGAAGGGGAAGGGTTTAGTCAAGGAACTAGTATGAATGATCCATGAACATGGACATTGAGGTGGAGATTGACTGTAGGAGAGGGGATGGGGTCAGTGGTGAAGGGGTGAGCAATGGGGGAAAATGGGAGAACAACAATACAACAACAATGAATTAAAAAAAAAAAAAAAAAAAAGTTACTTGGAGCCCCAGCTGGTGTGGCTCAGTGGATTGGGCACTGACCTGCAAACCTAAAGGTTGCCAGTTTGATTCCCAGTCTGAGCATGCCTGGTTGCCGGCCAGGTCCTCAGTTAGGGGCTTGAGAGAGGTAGCTGATCACTGTTTCCCTTGCACATTGGTGTTTCTCACCCTTTTTCTCCCTCCTTTTCCCTCTTTCTAAAAAAAAAAAAGTTACACGGAAAATATATTAGTATATTCACATCACATAGAAATGGCAACCCCTTTCCACGCTACCCAGAGAGGTTGTCAATGTCTTTCTGCTTTTCTGTCACAACTTAAAGGGAAACTTTCACAGTGACCAGAGCCACTGAGGTCCTGAAAATGAATTTCTGGCAACGGGAACTCACTTAGGCAGCACCAGCATTCACTTTCAAATGGAACAGTTCATCTACAAAAGGAAAACTGAGGACATCTCCGTCATAAATCTAAAAGAGAACCTGAGAGAAGCTTCCGCTGGTAACGCCATCATTGCTGTAAAAAATTGCCCAATGTCAGTGTTGTACCCTTCAGCAACACCAGCCAGTGGCTAGGCTCAAATTCACTGCTGCCCTGGAGCCAATCCTGTTGGTGGTGGCTTCACCCCTTTGACTTGGCACTAACCAACTCCATACAGCCTTCAGGGAGACATTACTCCAGTGGTTACTGATTCCTGGGGTGGACCCCAGGGTCTCAGGAGGCATCTTTCCTTAACCTGTCTACCATTGCTCTGTGTAACACAGACTGTCCTCTGCGCCAAGTGGACTTTACCATCCATAGGCAACAGGGGAACTCACTCTTCAGGGTTAAGGTGGTGGAGGCTGGCCCAGGAAGCTCTGCGCATGCGTGGCACCATCTCCCATGATCACCAGCTGTAGGTCCCACCTGATCCTGAAGAGACGGGAGAAGGAGCAGGTTGCCGCTGGGGGAGGCTGCACCTGAGAAAAAATTTTCTGGGGAATAGGCTTCTCCAGCTCCCAAATTTACTAATACTTGGTCTGGGGGCACAAAGGGGCTCTCCGGGCCTGTTCAGCTGTTCCTGCTGACATTTACTGTTTTCAGGTCTCTGAACGGCAGGACCACTCAGTGGTCTTAAGCCGTTCTCCCCAACTCTTTGGCAAAATAGGGAATAAACTTAGCAGAAATGCAACAGTTTCTTCAATGGGAAAAAGGAAGGAAGGAAGAAAGAAAGAAATGGCAACCACTCCTAAATTCCATAAATTTAAAAAGGGTAAGTCCTTGTCCCTCTCCTCGCCTTCCCTTCCCTAGATGCCACTTCTGACATCTGGCCGATCCCTCCCTGAATTTCCTCCGTATTTTCATACAAATCAGGTAATATACATCTATCTAGTTGGGTTTGATTTCGTACATTAGTGGAGATATATATGTAATATTGTTCGGCAACTTGATTTCTTTGTTTTGTTACATATGTTAGAGATCTTTCTGGATAAGTTCACCCAGCACTGCCTCATTCATTTTAATGGCTTACAGCATTTTACTGTATGATGTTCCATGATTGACCTAACTAGTCTCCTGTGAATGGACATTTTTTTTTCTTTACAATGCTTTCCTCTTACAAAGAATACTGCAATGACTATGACTGTCCATGTAATTTCATAACAAAGCGTGTATCTATTTTTAAAAGTGGAATTGCTAAGTCACGTGTGTGTGTGTGTGTTTATTCTTACCTGAGGATATGCTTATTGATTGATTTTAGAGAGAGGGGAGAGAAGAGAGAAAAAGAAAGGGAGAGAAACATTGATTGGTTGTCTCTCCTATGTACCCCTGCTGGGAAACAACCAGCAACTTAGGCATGTGCCCAGACCTGTTTCAAACCTGTGACCTTTAGATTTGCAGGGTGACATTCCAACTTGACATTCCAACTGAGTCACATCAGCCAGGGCTAACTATGATTTTAACGAATGTTCCCAAATCTTTTTTATTTTTTAAGTATATTTTATTGATTATACTATTACAGTTGTTACAATTTTTTTCCTCCCCTTTCCCCACTCTGCCCCGTATCCCCCTTCCCTCTAGCAATCCCAACCTCCTAGTTCATGTCCATGGTTTGTGCTTATAAGTTCTTTGGCTTCTCTATTTCCTTTACTATTCTTAATATCCGTGCGCCCACCCCCATCTATTTTGTTCCTACCACTTATGTTTCTTAATTCCTGCACCATTTCCATATTCTCCCCCCTCCCCACCCCAGCTGATAACTTTCCTTATGATCTCCATACCTATGATTCTATTCCTGTTCTAGTTGTTTGCTTAGTTTGCTTTTGTTTTTGTCTTTAGATTCAGTTGTTAATAGTTGTGAATTTGTTATGATTTTAATGTTTCAGTTTTGATCTTCTTTTTCTTAAATAAGTCCCTTTAACATTTCATATAACAATGGCTTGGTGATGATGAACTCCTTTAGCTTTACCTTGTCTGGGCAGCACTTTATCTGCCCTTCCATTCATTATTTTCTTTTCTTCCTATTTTTTTAATTTAAGATTTTACTTATTCACTTATTTATTTTGAGAGAGAGGAGAAGGGATGTGTGAAAGAAACATCAATGGGTTGACTCTCACACACCCGCAGTGGGGGACTTGGCTCAACCCAGGCATGTGCCCTGATGGGGAATCAAACTGGTGACTTTTTGGTTTGCAGGACAGTGCTGAGCCCACTGAGCCACACCAGCAAGGGCTGCCCTACCATTCTAAATGATAGCTTTGCTGGGTAGAGTAGTCTTGGTTTAGACCCTTGCTTTTCATCACTTTAAGTACTTCTTGCCAGTCCCTTCTTGCCTGCAAAGTTTCCTTTGAGAAATCAGCTGACAGTCTTTTGAGAACTCCTTTGTTGGTAACTTTCTGCATTTCTCTTGCTGCTTTTAAGGTTCTCTCTTTATCTTTATTTTTTAAAAATATTTAATTAGTTTATTTATAGAGAGGGGGAAAGGAGGGAGAAAGAGGGAGCGAAATATTGATGTGAAAAACATCCCCTGGTTGCCTTTCCTGTGTGCCCCTGCTTGGAATCAAACCAGCAACTTAGGCATGTGCCCAGACCTGTTTCAAACCTGTGACCTTTAGATTTTTAGGATGACATTCAAACTGAGTCACATCAGCCAGGGCCAATTGTGACTTAATGTTGTCAAATCATCTTTTTTAAAGAGGATATTTTATTGATTATGCTATTACAGTTGTTCCAATTTTTGCTTCCCTTTCCCCACTGTACCCAGTACCCTACTCCCCTCTAGCAATCCCCCTCAACCCTTAGTTTAAGTCCATGTGTGGTACATGTAAATTCTTTGGCTTCTCCATTTTTCCCTTTACTATTCTTAACATCCCCCTTTGTCTATTTTGTTCCTGCCATTCATGTTTCTTACTCCTGCACCATTTCCTTATTCTCCCCCCTCCTCACCCCAGCTGATAACCCTCCAGATAATCTGCATACCTATGATTCTGTTCCTGTTCTATTTGTTTGCTTAGTTTGCTTTTGCTTTTGTCTTTAGATCCAGTTGTTGATAGTTGTGAATTTGTTGTCATTTTAATGTTCCTAGTTTTGATCTTTTTCTTAAATAAGTCCCTTTAACATTTCATATAATAAGGGCTTGGTGATGATGAATTCCTTTAGCTTTACGTTGTCTGGGCAGCACTTTCAATTATTAGTTAAAAAGCCATCACTCTACAAGACCAAATTATCTTCTGCATTACAAGCATGACAGGGTACCAAATATGTACAGATTGTCTCTTAATATAAAAGTATTACGGTCACACAATATACAGATGCTATGTTATAGTATTGCATACCTGAACCCAATATAATTTTATTAACCAATATCACCCCATAAATTAAATTCAATAAGTTAAAATACTGAGAAAAAGTCAGGGTCAAGTAGCCCACATCCTTGTATCAAATTTTCTACACACTTCCCAGTTCCTCCAGTATAGCTCCCTTTCAAGCTGATAACCAGATTGGATTTTGAATCTTAAACTAGGTGTGTATAGTACTCACCCCCAAAGATGTCCACATTCTAAATCCTATGAATATGTTTGTCATCTCACATGGCAAAAGGGACTCTGCAGGTGTGATTAATTAAGAGTCTTGGGCTGGGGAGATTATCCTGCAATACCCCGGTGGGCCCAATGTAATCATAGGGTCCTTGTAAAGGGAAGAGGAAGGCAGGTGAGTCAGAAAGAGAGATGAGATAACAGAAGCAGAGGTTGGAGTGATGTGATTGCTGGCTGAAAGGGAGCCATGAGCCAAGAAATGAGAGCAGCTTCTAGAAGCCGGAGAAGTTAAGGAAACCGATTCCCCCCTAGAGCCTCCAGCAGGAATTCAGCCCTGCTCACACCTTGGTTTTCGCCAAGTGATACCCATTTGGAACCTCTGTTCTCCAGGACTGTAAGATAATAAATTCATGTTATTTTAAGCCATAAATTTGTGGTAATTTCTTACAGCAGCAATAGGGAATTAATATACTATATAAATGAAAGTTTTTACTTAACCCTTAAGACTTCTGAGTTCCATGTGATCCTAAGATATGTAAATATCCATTCCAATGAACTTTAAGGACTTTTGAATGACTGTAAAAATGCAATTGCTGAACAAATGGAAGCTTCACATTTTCTATGCAGTTCTGTTTGCCTACCACACTGCACCAAAGCCGTGGAGTTACATTCCTCACAATTCCTCCTTCTGTGTGGCTGTACAAGCACTCACTGACCTAAGTGGGTTGGTTCATTTCTAATCGGACAGTGTTCAATTTCTACAGCTGTCAGTCCTAGGCCCTTAGAAGGTGGTGTCTGCAGCGACTGGGCTTCCTGATGATATGCAAACAACTGGGGACAGTTGTAGAAGTCAGTTTTGCAGGCCAATTAGAAGATAGCCCCCGTGCATCCATTCTTCAAGCACCCCTAGAACACTCAGTGGGGGGACACAACAGTGAATAGGATGGGTCCGCACCCTCAAAGCGCTCTCCTGTGTGTATAGGCACAGATGATCATGATGGTGCAGTAAGAGCTTGAATAGTAGTGGTGTTGAACTTCCATCCCACACAGGGAGATGGTCGGGAGGAGGGTGTGGTCAGGGATTTCAAACACAGGGGCTGAGAAAGGACAACACTGAAATTGGACCTGGATAGGCGGGGAAACAGGAATGAGTGACTGCCATGGCTGAGGACCCTTGGTGGGGAGGCAAGGAGACCTGGCTGGTGCTTCCATCAGCCTAGGCTCAGGCAGGCTGGTTCCAGTCCCTGCCCTATCTTGTGACCTCAGTTTCTTTATCTGAGTAGTGTTATTTATACTAGAACCTTCTTTTCCACAGAGAAAGAGGAGACCTCTGAAGGAGCAGAGTGGGAGATAGACTGTGTCGGGGAGTTTGAACCACTGCTATCAAAAGGTAAGCCAGGCTCCAGCCAGTGCATTCACAGTGGTCTGAGCCAAATTACTTTTGAGGATGTCGCCTGCCTACTCCCCACTCCTTGAGGCCCAGAGCTAGGTCTTAAATTGCACGGATGACGAAACTGTTGAACAACTCAGTAAAGGGTATGTGAGAAACAGGAACCAGGCTCCAGCCCAGACCAAATGAACCAGATCTGTATACATGTGTGGAGGAGTAGTTCTGGGAATCTGAACTCCAGGGTACTCTGGAGTCCCTTTAGGGTTGAGAACTACTGAGTTATAAGCCAAAGACTCAAGGATGGATTCGCATGGGATGTTCCTGACCACTCCCTTTTCCTTGAAAGGTGCAGACCTCAGGCCTGGCATTTATTATAGTAATCATTCTTCAAGTGCCTTTGGGGTTTGTGCACAGCCCCTATCCACCCCCACCCCCACATACACATACAGTGTCCCCATACTCACTCAATCACACTGACAAAGCCCAGTTAAATTTCAATTTCAGATGAGCAATGTATACATTTTTAATATAAGTATGTCCCAAGGATTGCATGGGATATACTTAACACTAAAATTTATCTAAAATCCAAATGAACTGGGCATCCTGTATTTTACCTGGGAACCCTACTTCTTAGTCTCAAGGCACCTTCCTGGGAAACCCTTAAAAAGTAAAAGGAAATGAAGCCTGGAAAGTTGCCCCCATAAAGGGGCTAGGCCTGAGAGGGCATCCTTCCCCCATAAGTTTCAGGGCTCACCTGCTTGGTGTTGGTGGCATATTTGAGATAGGTCAAGACCAAAAAGACACTGAGGTCAGAGATTCTTAACCTGTCAGACTTCAAATATAAAATATTATGGATAAGATTTTTACCATCCTAAAATAAAATTCACAGATATTACCACCAATCTGGAGACAGGATGAAAAAAAAACAAACATATGTTGCCTTAATAGCAATGTAGGAGAAATAAAAAGAAAGCAATTGAGAATAAAATACAATGGATTTCAACATGTAAATATTTATGCATTGATATGCTAGGAAAACCTTGTAATTTTTCAGTACCTCTGGCTTTTAGCTGTAAATGGAAGCACTGAGCACATGACTAGTGAAATACAGGTGGATACGGGGCTGTTGTTCTGGTGAGTCAAATACCTGACATGCTTTTTTGAAAGAGGAATATTTCTTGATAAAATTCCAAACTAAACAAAGTGCCTGTCTTTCCTTGAATTTATAGAGTGGTTGCATTCCAGTGTATACTTTTAATAAAACCATACCACCAAATACTTGTGTTTATATGTGAAACAGAGTTGATTCTAGCCTTGGAGATTTGTAAGTAAATTTTTCACTCATATGGAACTGGGACAATTTTTTCACCACCAGTGGTAACGTATCCCTCATCACTGTGACAACCAATACACATACCCATAACTATAAAGGTGACCTGGGGGCAGTATCTGCTCTGAGGATTAGCATAAAAAGGCCACATAGGATACCCAGGCCCCTGGCTTTCAGTTTGGCCCCCTGTATTGCACCTTGGACTTGTCCCACCATAAGACACCTTCAGAACTTGACTAGCACCTGGGGTCAATGCCAAAGATAACAACCTTGTAGGTTGTTTGAGATGGAAGGAAGAAGCAAAGGATACAGAATTGATTCTGCCTTTAGGTCCCCCCCCCTCCCAAAAGCGACTCTTTCTGGAACAGGTCGGAGAAGTGACAACCACATGATAAATTGTGGTGGATAGGGAGATACCATGTCCAGATCCCTCTTCTAGGGAGGACTTTCTGCCCCAGCTTTTGGGAGTACTGTCAGGCCTTCAAGATGGCCCCAGCCACTAAGAGCTGCTTCACTAAAGTATACCCCTTCTCTAGGTGGCCCACATCCACTGACTTACTGAGGCAGGAATATAAAGGCCTGGCCATTTTAGCCCACTCAGGACACCTCAGAAGGACACATGTGTTCCAGAGCTCCCATGGGGTTGGACATGCACCACAGCTCAACTTCTCTCTCTGCCCACTCCTGTTTCTGTTCCCTCCTTCCCACTTGTGTTGATCCCAAGGACTCCTGAATAAACACCCAGCACCTTAAACTCCATCTTAGAGTCTTCTCAGTGAATCCAACCTATAACACATGGGCAGTGTCGGTGAATTGACTCATGTGCTGAAAGTGGGGGATTGTGACTGCTGGAAGCATTTGGGAGGGCTCTGTAATAGGGTTCTTCAGAGAATAGGAAATGTATAGGTTTGCAGAGAGATTTATCATGAGGGATTGGCTCATGCAATTATGGAAGCTGAGGGGTCCCATGATGTCATCTGTAAGCAGGAGGCCTAGGGAAACTGTTGGTGTAGTTCCAGCCCACCTTTTTCAAGGCTTGAGAACTGAGGGAGCCAATGGTATTTGTCCTAGTGTGAGTCTGAAGGCCCAAGAACCAGGATCTCTGATGTCCAAGGGGAGTCCCAGCTCAGGCAGAGAACAGATTGGCCCTTCCTGTCTTTTTGTTCTGTTCAGATCCTCAGTAGATTGAATGAGGCCCACAAGCATTAGGGAGAGCTATCATCTACTTTTACTTGGTCTCCTGATTCAAATGCTAATCTCTTCTGGACACACCCTTATATGCACACCATGAAATAATGTTTTACCAGCTACCTGGGCATCCTTTAGCCTAATCAAGTTGACACAAAATGAACTGTCACAGGCTCCCTAGAGGAGGTAGGATTTGGGCCTTCATAAAGGACAAGTAGCACTTTTTACAGCCTGACTCTGGGAGGTTGAGGAGATCATTTCAGCTGATCACTGTTATCATCATCTCTAAAGATGTGCTGCTGAGGCAGGCACTTTATTTACACATTTCACATGAGCATGGGGGCTGATGGGGTACAGTGAGGTGTGGGTCACCTCTGAGGTTCTGATAGAAGAGAAGGCCGGATTGAGTGGGGGCGCTGTAGCATGCATGAAAGCCATTTGTGCTGTGTGTGATATGACATTTGTGTGTTTGGTGTGATGTGTACAGGGCTGTATTGCTATGTAACAAACTATTACAAACTTAACAGCCAAACTGACATGCATTGATCACAGTTCTGTAGGTTAGAAATGCAGTTGGAGGTATTTGGATTTTCTGCTTAGGGTCTTCTTGCAAAGTCAAAATCAAGTTGTGGCTGGGCTCTTCTCTGGAGGCTCCAGGGAAGAATCCACTTCCAGACTCATTCAGGTTGCTGGCAGAATTCAGTTCCTTGTGGTTCTAGGACTGAGATCCCATTTCCTTGACACCTGTCAACTGGGAGTAGTCAGCTCCTAGACCCCACTCTGTATTCTTACCTGTGGCCCCTTCATCTCTAAGTCCAGCAATAGTGCATTTAATCCTTCTGGTGCTTCAAACATCTGACTTCTCCTTCTGCCTCTAGCTGGAGAAAACTCTGCTTTTAAAGGGCTCACATGATGAGATTAGGCCCACTCAGATAATCTTCCTTTTATCATGTAGTAAACATTAACTATGCAAATGATACATTCACAGATAGTACCCACACTCAAAGGGGAGGGAATTGTACAAGGTCTAGGGTCTTTGGGTATTACGCCTCCCACAATGCTGGGTCTGAACACCTTTGACTCTAGTCCCTCCTCTGCAAAGTAGGGATAATTATATTCACACAAGGATATTGTGAGGATTACATTGATTAGTTCTGATACTTAAGTATTTGTTGAACACCGACTCTGTGCTAGGCTCAGTTCTAGGCACTGGAAATACAGCCACAAGCATGATGGGTACAAGATAACAGGTGCATGAAGTGCCCTGCAGCACATCTGACATCCAGTCTTTGCTCAAGCAGTTGTCACAGAGCTGCTGGCTTTAAAATGACATTTAAGGCCCTTGTATGGAGGCCATTTTGATTCCTGAGTCTCCAAGCCTTTACCATCCCTCTTGTTCCTGCTGCCTGACAGATAGCTTCCTGCCCCTGAGAGGACTTGGTTGCCTCTCTGAACTCAGGAATGCCAAGAGATGGCAGCAGCAGCATCTCCACCATCAGATCCATCCCAGGGATTCAGAGAATTTGTCCACAGATGTCTCCTGGGACATTTAAAGAAATTAAGAAAAATATTTATGGATTGCTCACTATGTGCTGGGTCTATTGCCTCCAGGCAGCCTTCCCTGATTGCCTATACCAGGGCATGTATGATCCTTCTGGGCATTCGTAGTCTGACCTGCCCCTCTGTTGCAGCACTTTGTTGCTCCACCTCATTCCACAGAGGGATTTCCTTACCTACTCCCAGGCTGGGAGGGCTGTTAGGGAAAGTTGCCCAAGGAGGCAACTGATTGAAGTCATGCAAATTTCAGCTTTGACCCTTGCACTGCCCCCTAACATTAGATGTCAAGATAGAGGCTTCTATTTTGGAGTTGTGGTTCTAAGACCCTAAACTCATCTTTTCCTCTCCCTGCTCCTCCCACCTAAATGAGTTCTTAATCATGTGCCTACCTCTCCCCAGACCTTTTCTCTGGACTCTCTAATTTCAGCCCTATGAAACTACTGGCTGTCACCCAAACTCAGTGACCCTCTCCACTTTCTGTCCTAAAAATTCCTCTCTCTACCCCACCCACAATCAGATGTCTGATTGAATAATGGATGGTGGCTGATGAGCACTGGGGACTTTTGTACTGCCTGGTTATGTAACTGTAGGGGAGTCAGTTGCTTTGAGTCTGTTTCCTCAAGGGTGAAATGGGTGGGATTGTATTTATTGTGGTGGGGTCCTTAGAGTGAACTGTGAGATAGACGTGCAGGAGTATGCAGCTGTGGAGAGGGCACTGGGGGCTACTTACAGAAGGTCAGAGAAGGCTCCTCTAAGGGTTGGACAGGAGTCCAGCTGAGGAACTTGGCCTAGGACAAAGCTTAGCTCTCAGAAAGTCAGGGCCATCTGAGTGAAGGGGCTTCTTAATTCTGGCCAATGGAGGTCATGAAAAAAGACAAATTTTTTAAAGGGTAGAAAGTGTTCTTAAGAAGGGAGGCTTGGGGGAGATGGTTAGTAACTACTTCAGGAAAGAAACAAAGCCTTGCCCTTGAAGCTTCTACCCTTTCTCCACTGCAAAACAAAGGCTTTAAGCTGCTTAGTGTTAGATTCCTGCAAGGAAGAAGGGAGGAGACTTGTAAACCGGTTCAAAGCCTTTACTGGGGAGATCCAAGCAGGTGGGCTGAGTCTGGAGTGATTGCAGCCTGGAGCAGAAACGGTGGGGGGCAGCGTTTAAGGGGTTGGGGAGTTGGCAGGACTTGCAAAAGTCTAGGTGGAGCCAGTGATAGGGAAGTAGGCTCTGAGAACAGGGAAGTTGCTAAATTCCTTTCTGCAGATAAGGATACCCTCAAAGGACATAGGCAGTTTACTGTGGGGGCAGCAGGTTTATTGAGGGCTAGCTAAAATTTTACCTGAATTCCTGGAATCCAGGTTTTATACTTAAGACTTAGGAAAGAGTGTAATAGGACCCTTTGTGGGGGGTTCTCACTTTTAAAGGGCCCACTTTGCCTGCCACCAGGAATGACTGTTAACAGCAGAGTTTGGTGAAAAGGGAAGGTATTTTGTTTATTTGAGGAGTATACAGATTTATATTAAAGGTGCAGTTATGATGTTAAATCATACTTCCTTTAAAAACACCCAAAATATATAGTCCTGCCTGATTAGGCTCACTTTAAAATAGACAAGCAAAAGATATGGTCTTTCAGAAACACAACAGTTAATTACTTAGCATTCTAGTTATAAATTCAAAGTTCCCGGCAGCTTCTACACCCAATTAGAGGAGTATCTTGTGCACAGTCCCCAACTCTTATACCACATGTAATTCCCTATCTTTGAGCAAGCTGTGTGTCTCCCTTTCCCCTCCTTTGCTCCCCCTTCTCTCAAACCAGGTGAATTCTCAGGTGAGAGTCTGTCCGTGGGTCCTCCGGGGGAGGGATGGAAGTAGAGGGAGGGAGGGAGGGAGGGAGAGAGAGAGAGAGAGAGAAAGAGAGAGAAAGAGATAGAGACCTTGTCTGCACATCTGTCTGGGAGAGAAAGAGCTAGTCTGTACATGTCCTTCCCAGTGGTAGGGTGATCAGTCATGGCCACCTGTGAAATTACATAGCCCTGTAAGTTCTTTCATCTGCATTCTATGGTCAGAAACCCCTCGCTTCTTGGGGGCAGAGGTTTATCCAGTCATTTGCATAACCAAGACACTAGTTACTAGCCATAGATATGCAAAGTACCTCTCTCAGGAAAAATGGCTTACTTCAGTGTCCCATTCCCAAACTGCAAAAAAGTAGGGGATTTTGGCTTTCTCCCACTCTAAAGAAAGTGCAGTGTTCGGGCAACAGGGAGTGACCTAGTGTAGCTGGGGGCGAGAAAAGAGTGAGTCCAGATCATTAGAGAGCCCTATTGCTGAGGACAGGCTCACTGAGAATAGAAAATGGGAATATCTTCATCCTTCATCACCAAGTTAGCAAGCAATGAGTAATAAACAGTGTCAGCAGTAGAGTCCTCAGCTGGAGGACACTCTGAGATGAAGCACCAAGGAAATATTTAAATCAAGGCTATCCACTCTTACCAATCCCTTTAACATTATAGTGGAACTTTAAGGCAATGCAATAAAGCAAGGGAAAAAAAGGCTCATAAATTGGAAAAGGAGAAATAGCACTGTTCACATATAAGGTTGTGTCATAGAAAATTCCCCTCAAAATATGCAAAAAAAGCTACCTGTAGTAAGTAATTTTAGTAAGATTATAAGTTACACGATTACTATACCAAAAAATCCATTCTAATGCTCTATAGTAACAATAAACAATTGGAAGTTGAAGTACATTTTTAAACAGCACCATCTAAAAAAACAGCACCAAAAACCATGAAATGCTTAAAGGCCAGATCTGTATGTTGAAGGCTACAAAATGATGAAAGAAAGGAAGACCTAAACAAATAGATACACTATGTTCATGGACTGGTGAACTCAAGGTTGACAAGATGCCATATATTCCCAAACTGATTTATGAATGAAATAAAATTCCAAGTAAGGTTGCAGCAGGCCATTTTCAGTAAAAACTGACAAGCTGATTCTAAAATTTATACAGAAAACAAAGAAACTAGAAAAGTCATAACAATTTTGTAAAAGAAGACAAAGTTGGAAGATTCATAGTATCTTTGAAACTTACTGTAAAGCTACAGTAGAAAATTCAAGTTTATTAACTCTTCTTTCCTGTGAAACCACATGGAATATGCTTTGGGAACCTAAGGTATAGTTAGGAGAACTTGGCAGGGGATTGTACAGGTGGCCCCCAGCAGGTGGGGACCTTAGCCTATGAAACGTAGATAGGTAGTACACAGATTTGAGCTTTAAATAACTTGATGTCACCAATACTGGCCTCCTCTCTCTGGAGAGGAGGGCCTGCTGTTTCTCCCTGTCCATGGGGTCCCGTAAAATCCAGCAAACGTGTAGTACACCCCGGTTATAGATAAATACTCTGTCTGTTCGGATCACCTCTTTGGAGACTTGTCTCTGCCGCTTTTCTTTTGGCCTAGACAGTAGAGAACTGTCCCTGTAGAATGGATCTCTGCGTAAGTGTAGGTTCTCTGTGACTGCCCAGAGTGAGAGGCTGCTGACTTCAGGGAGGAGGAATGCAGTCTGTCTGAAAGCACAGTGATGATGGATGAAAGGGAAAAGGCTGCATTTTTTCCTTGCAGAGAGCTGCCAGGCATGAGCATGTGCTTGTGCATGTGTGTGTGCATGTGTGTGCGTGTGTGTGTGTGTGTGGCAGGAACCCAGGAGGATGACATTTCAATGGCTAAGCTCCAAGACAATTCCCAAGAAATTTTTAGATTAAAAGACACTGAGGGTTTTGCTTCCTGCTGTATCCCCACTGCCTGGCTGGCTGGATCTCAGGACTAAGGCAGGGTGGGCAGCGCCACTGGTTTGTTAGTCTGGGCTCCAGTTTGGAAAGTCCCTGTCAGGTGCCCTGCCCTTTGCTCAGAGGCCTCCCAAGGCTCCTTCTTGTTTGTGGCTCTGCCATCCTCAATGCCTAGCCTCCATCTCAAGGTCTAAGGTGACTGTCACATCCCAGCAGTGAGAAGGGTAGAGGAGGATGGAAAGGGCAGATGGAAAGTTCTGCCAGTCACAAGTGCTCATACCAGGAAGCTGGAGCTCAGTCACATTGTCCCTTCTACCACAAGGCAGGCTGGGAAAGGCACCCAGCCAAAACATAGGGGTTCTTTAATGAAGAAGAGGAGAATGGATATTGCAGAACAGTTAGCAGTTTTATCCATAAAGCAAGAGATGTGGAGAGTGGATGGAAAACTTGATTGTGTAGGCAGGACACCAGTTAAGAGGTCATTGGAATAATTGAGAAATTATGATGATCTGGACTGAGAGGGGGCAGCTGGGATGAGACAAGTGAATGGATTCAAGAACTACTTAAGAGATAGAACCAATAGGATATGATATTAGTTATGTATTGAGGTGAGGAGAAAGAGGAATTAGGGACGACTTCTATGTATTTGACATCAAAATCGGGCTCATTTATTCAGCAAACATTTATTAAATCCATCTGACGTGGCAGGTACTGTACCTGAAGATGGGTGGCAAAACCACAGTTCTTGCAGGGGCATTGGAGGGGAAAGAGTAACCCACAGGACACAAGGAAAGAGATGTCTGTTAGGACTGACAGTGGGTGGACAGGATTTCAGGGGAAGCAGAGTTTGCCTTTAGGCACGAGAGCATTTGGTAGGACTGAATGCTCCTAGAGGAGGAGGCAGGTATTCCAGGTGAGTAAGCAGGAGAACTTTAGACGTGGAGGTGGCCTAAGTTATCGGGAAAAGCTTTCTTGTGATGCAGCGATGGTCACAGTGCAACAGAACAAGCTCTAGTTTTGAAACTAGATGGACCTGACTCTGCTCACTGATTGCTGGTGGTTGTAAATTGGATCAACTTCTAGGACAGAGTATTTGACATTATCAAAACTATGAACACATGTACTCCTTAACCCAGCAATTCAGCTTCTAGAAATTTATCCTGCCGATGTACTCGCACATGTATAAAGCAACAAATATATAAAGCTAGTCATTGCAGTGTTACTTTTGTAGTTGCAAATGGTTGGGAGTAATGCAACTGTCCATTATTACAGGATCGGGTAAATAAATTGATATATTTATGCAATGGAATCCTTTATGAAATAGAATGAAATTACTCTATACTCTATATATTAATATGTAAAAGTCTCTAAAATATGTTGTGTCAAGGGCAATACACAGATCAGTGTATATAGTTTACTACCATTTGTGTAAAGAACAAAAATGGGGAGGGAAGGATATTTATCTATCTATCTAAATATGTGTGTGTGTTTTTTTCTTATTTGCTTATATATGTGTAAAATATCTTTGGAAGGACATACAGGCCATTTACTTTCAGAACACAGAATTTGGTGGCTGGGGGTCTGGGTTAGGGACAGACTTTTTACTGTATTCTATATTTTGGATTTTAAATTATGTGAATGTTTTATAAATATATCTCCATCCTGCCATTTTGTAGCTATGCGACTTTAGGCAAGTCATGTGGCTTCTCTGAGCCTTAGTTTCCTTCTCTATAAAATGTCAATAACACCATTGGGCTTGTAGTGATCATCAGAGTTGCCTGGCACAAGGGTAGTGCCACATACATTCTCATCACTTCTTTCCTTTCTTATCCACCTGCTAAGCCTTGCCTACTTGTAGACAGATGTGAGCTGCCCACCCCAGACTTGCTGGTGTTTGGAAGTGAGGGGCACCTGACAACTCTTCCCATGTTCCCAACAGCAGCCAAGATGGGAGGAGCTCAGGAGTAGGAGCAGGCTTGGGGGTGCAGAGGGTCAGGGGGAGGATGGCATATCCACTGGAACTTGATGTCTGAGCTGGCGATGAAGATTTGGGGGTCTTTAGACTCTTCTACTTGAAATGAATCATGATTGTTATAATAATAATTAATCACATTTATTGAGCATGCACATGCATTAAACCTCTCAGCAACTCTTCAAGGTGACTATTATCTCCAAAGTTACCCCATTAGGAAATCATGGGCTGGATTTCAAACCAGGCCTGTCTGAGCAGAACCTGGGACCTAGAGTTACAGCAGATTCTTAAAATAGTAACGTTTGCATCAGCAAATGTTTTCCATAAAGGTCCAGAAAGTAAATATTTTCGGCTTTACGGGCCACACATTGTCATAACTGTTCAACTCTGTGATTTATTGTGAAAGTAGCCATAGACAACCCATAAATGAATGAACGTGGCTGTGTCCCAATAAAACTTTATGTAGGGACACTGAAATTTGGATTTCATATCATTTTCATGTGTAATGAATTATTTATCTTACAATTTTTTCCCCAACCATTGAAATATGTAAAACTATTCTTAGCTCATAGGCTCTACAAACACCCCTCTAAGTCCTCTGATAACCAAACAGGATACTGCTGGCACCAGTGCCTTCTTCAGTCTAGGTTTTTGCCTCCCAAAGGCCAGAGGCCATGATGCTAATGTCTGCCCCTTTGTCTGGATGCATGTCTCCAGAAGGGGCAGGCCTGAACCCTGTTCCTTATTAAGTTTAGGCCCTTTGAAGACCCAGCTCCTACTTAAAAGAGAAACAGGTCTTCTTAAGGGCCTGACCCTAGCACATCTCACATTCATCTTGGGGCAGGAAGCAGGGGCAAAGGTTGGACCCAAAGCTGCCTCTCTTCTGCCCCAGACCCACCAGTCCCAAGCCTGCCTTTGGGCCAGTGTGAGACAGGGCAGGGTCAGTTGGTGTTAGGGGGCTGCAGGCTCTGACAGGGGCGGGGAGAGATCTGGCCAGGGCTGCTGGGGAAGGCTGACAGAGTCAGCTGGGGCCTTTCTTCCTCTAGGAGATGGGGCTGGGAGATTTCCTTTGAAAACCTAATGAGCAGGTCTGTACTCTTTTCTCCTCTGTTTTCTACTTTTGGCTGGTCTTCTCTTCCCAACCCTCTTTTCTCTCTCCTCTCTTGACCTCTGGTCCCCTCCTTTCATGACCTGGCTCTGCTGCCACTGAGCCTTTGTTCAAACAGCTGCCTCCCCCTTGAAGGCCTGTCTTCCCTTTTCTTCCCTTTCAGATAGCATTTCCTCCTCTCCCTAGTGGGACAGTGTTTGGGGTTGGGAGTCTACCTTCCTGGATGATGGGTGTGTGGAGCTGGCCTTATGAAAACCACTGTCTAAATTCGGTGCTCCCCAGTGCTAAGAAGGCAACTCCAGACCCCTCAGTCTGGTGTTCAGGGTGTTTCACGATCTGTCTCAAGCTCTGTTCTGACCCATACTACCCTCCCTGTCCTTGGTGAGCTCCCCATTCACTAGGAAGGAAATACTCAACCTAATAGAAATATAATGTGAGGCCCTGGCTGGTGCACAGTGGCTAGGCACCAACAAGTTACTGGTTTGATTCCCAGCCAGGGCACATAACAATCTTCAGCCAGGTCTCCATCCAGGTCCGTAGCTGGAGGCGGGTGAAAGGCAACCATCCATTAATGTTTCTCTCATTCTCTGCCTCTCTCCCTTCCCCTCTTCTCTGGAAATAATAAATAAAATCTTAAAAAAGAAGAAGAAATATAATGTGAGCCACAAGTATTAATTGTTTTAGTAGCCACATTAAAGAAGTATAAAGAAACAGGTAGAACTAATTTTCATAATATATTCTTTAACCCATTACATTCAAAATGTCATTTTGACCATGCAATCAATATAAAAGTTGTTAATGAGATTTTTGTATTCTTTCTTTTCTACTGAGTCTTCAAGTTCTCACATGCATTTTACACTAACAACACATCTCAAGTTAGCCTGGCCATAGCTCAATTGTGGCAGGTAGCCTCCACATCAGACAGCTCAGCTAACCTAATACAAACCCCCAGCTGTTACCCTAAAAACTGCATAAGTAACAAGGCAAGTGTAATAGAAGGCCCCATTGGAGATTAAACTTGTGAGTTTTCTTTTTTGCTTTGATTTCTAGGGAAGAGGAAGCTTTGTGTGTATCTCAGGGTCAGGGCCCATAGGGGACAAGCAAGTCTTGTCCAGGAAGTGGGGAATGGGGAGCCCCTTGTGTGTGAAGGTCAAATGGAGAAGCTGTGGCAAAGGTCCCCAGAAGAGAACCAGGTAGCTAAACTGGGGTGGGGTTGGGAATGTGATGGGTAGCTCATTACCCAGGAGGGCAGGGCAGTGGGCTCTTGTCAGTACCAAACTCTGGGTCCCTGTGGAGTCACAGCTGGGGCAGCTACTTCCTGTTTTGGGCAGCAGGGAGTGTTTCTAGAAGAGAGTGTTGTCTGAGCTGGATTGCTTCCCTTCTCCTTCCAGCACCTTCCTGCATTCTTTTCTCTCTCCTGTCCCCTTCCTCTCCTAGCCCCAAAGTTGATGAGGTGGGTGCCCAGTGAAAAGTCTGTATCTACCTGTTCCTTCTTTGAATGCCCAGGCACTCTTGGCTCTAGAGGAGCATGCTGGTAGAAGAGGCTGGCAGACATTGGATTCTGTCCACCTGGAGGCCTGACCTCACCTATGGGTGGCCCCTCCCTGATCTGTGCATTATGACTGAGAAGGCAGCTCAGCCCACCTGTCTGTGGCTTCAAACACTAGCCCCTTCCATTCAGAGTCACTCATAAAATGTGCGTGAGTGTGTGAGGAGGACTTCCAGACAGAGGGTAGTACAGGGGGCTGTGTGGGGCACAGGGTTCATTACTGGGGTCTGGTATAAAGAAAGGGTCATTCATTCCTGACAGGTGTGTTCTGGGTGTTGGCCTACCCAGGGCCAACCAGAGCTTTCAGCAGAATTTAATTAGGGCTGGGTGGGCCCCTGCTTCCCTCCCTCCCTCCCTCCTGGAAGTTGGACTTGTGCTCTGGCAAAGGTCACTGTTCTGTGCTGGAACCCTCTGTGGGTAACAGAAAGCCAGCCAGAGCCAACTAACCCTAGAGCCAGAAGGCCACCTGTTCATGGCACAGCTGGGCAGAGGCCCCAGGTAGAAGAAGGAAATGGATACTGATTTAGGGTCACTCTATGTGAATTAGCTTATTTAGAAGTCCTTGATGTGGGGCTTGTTACCCCTATTTTATAGACAGGGGGACAATCACAGTTCAGAAGTTTTATGCGCTTGGCAGAGGCTTGTGGCTGGAAAGTGGCAGAGCAGGTATTTAAACCCCAGTATAATAATGCATCAGTGCCTTCTGATGGGGTTCATCTTTCCCTCGGCTTCTCTGTCTTTCTTTTAGAGTTTGTTTGAGGGGGTTTAGGAACAGGGAGGGAGAATTTCGGGGCATGAACTAGCCAGTGCAGCAGGAATAAGTCTCAGGTCAGCAATTCAGGTGAGCAAGAAATAGAAATGAATTTTTCCATCCCTCCTTCTTACTGTTGTTTTGAGCCCTCCCTGGGGAGGGGAAGCAGAAAGAGAAAGGGGTGCAAATCTAGTCTTTGGCTGTTTGGGTTCTTCTTTTCCCCAAAAGGTAGTCTCAGTTCTATTGGGCAGCTCTCTTCTGACTCAGTGCCATTGTTGTGGCCTGTTCTGAGGCCTTGCTGGGACCCAGAAACTTCAGTGAGGTTCTCACAGCCCTGTCTGTCTAGACATGCTTCCCCAGAGGTTCCCCTTCTAAGGGAGGCTTCCTTGGTGCCTGGACCCTCAAACATACCTCTGGTTCAGCCACTTCTCAGTATATCTCAGATTTCATTAATGAATTCAATCATCTATCTAACCTGCAACCAGGGGCTGCAGGCTGGGTGGGCAGCAAGGGAGGTGGTCCTCTGGGCTCCTGGGGACTGACCACCAGTGTGGGCAGGGCACCCACTGGATCAAAGCAGCAGTGTCCTGAGGGTCTGCAAGGGTCAAGGTGGCCTTCTAGTCTCTTTCTTGGGGAGCAAGTCACACACTGCTCTGACATCATTGATCTGTGACTCAGCTAGGCTCTGAAAGGCCTCTGAGCTTCACTTCCCTGATGAAGCCCAGGAGAGAGGTACAGTCTGGCTTTCCTTAAGGGGAAGTGGTAGCCCTGGATTGTCTGTTCCTGATTTGCAGTTCCTGGAGGCTTGGTAAGCCAAGTTGAATTATCACCCTATCTTTTTCCCTCCCTCTCTTCCCTTCCCTCAGCCTGGTGTGGTAGGCCTGGGAAGCAGAGAACAGGGTCAAAGCCCTTCATTTCTATGGTCTGTGCTTGGGTCAGGATGCCAGTCAGACCAGGCCTTGTAAGTTGATTTGGGAAACTGGTGAAACGAGCTCCAGCCCCTCACTGTGCTTACCCCCAGTAAAGGAATAAGGGTTATTTTTGGTGCTACCAAGGTAGCTCCATGCTAGGTCACTGCCAAGCTGGCCTTCTGTTGAAGGTTGTCCCAGGGGCTTATGGATCAATAGATCCAGGAAGGAGAGACCCTGGGCCCATACTGTCTCACTCTGTGACTTGGGGAAGGTCACTGTACTTTCCTCTGGCCCCTAGTCTCCTTGACTATGAAATAGAAGGTTTGATTTAGAGGGTCAACTAAGCCCCCTCCAGCTCTCACAACTTATTTAAGCCCACACAGATGAACACCTTGATACTTCTCCCCATATTTAGCTCTGGAACACTCAGCAGGAGGCCAAAGGCTTGAGGAAGGTTAAGGAAGTACAGGTCAAGGACACTGCCCCATGGGCCTGGACAAAGAGATAAGTTAGTCCTGCATCAATGCCTAGAGGCAGGGCTCCCCTAAGACTGTTCCACGCAAACAGGCCCAGAGAGGGAAAGTGAATTATCCAAGGTAACACAGCAAGTAGGTGACCTAGTCTCTTGGCTCCTCACCAGGGCTGCCTCAGTCCCTTCTCAGAATCACTGATCTTACTAAGTGCTCTTCATGTAGAGCGTCTCCTCCTCCTTGCCCCTGTTTTACCCAGCACACCCTATCCCTTAGCTTTCTGAACCTGTAGCACTTATATCTGGACCCCCAAAACATGGAGCTGTGGTTCACCCCTGAGCTGCTGGAGGAGCTGTGTTGGAACTGGTGCCTTGATAGAATGGGTAAACTGTAAAGTGGGGAGAGGCTAGGGAAGTTGGGGTATGTGGAGCCTGGGTTCCTAATGGGTGTGGGATCTAAAGCTGGGTCCTTTTGTTTAGTACAAGCTTGGCTCCAGCAGAGGTTCTTAGAATTAAACATCTAAGACCTTTGATGATGATGGTGATGATGATGATGATAACAACAACAACAACAATAAAAGTAGTAACATTAATAGAAGACCCCATTTATTGGGAGCCAGCTCTGTTCCAAGCTCTGCTCCGAGTGCTTTACACACATGAGACTCTCACAGCAGACCTGTGGGAGAGAGAGTATTATTATGGCCTTTCACAGATGAGAGAACTTGGCAGAAAGGTAAATGCTATCTATCACCTATCTATCTATAGTTACACCACTGAAGACAGGGGAAGGCAAGTTCCTAATCCCAGGAGACTGAAGAAGTTTGAAAGGTTTTGTCCTACACTTAAAGCAGAGTTTGCCTCCTAACACTTCTCTGTGAAATTTTTCAATGAAAAAACAATGTTTTAAATGACATTTTTTATTGACTAAATCTTGGTATCAAATGAAACACCTGTAGGGAAGTGGATGGCTTCCAATTCCCTGGGTCACTTGGATGAGCAGCCTCCAGGGGGCACTCACACCCCATCTGGGCAGCACATTCTGGCCAGATATACCTCCCAGGACCACATGCATGCCCCTCAATTAATGACGTTCTGTTGGGGCAGGTGATATGGGGGAGTGGAGTGGGGCCTGAACTCTCAACTCTATGATGTGATTTGTCCCAGTGAGAACTCATGGACTGTCTACCTTTCCTAGAGTGGTGCAAGGATGGCTTCAGGGAGTTTGCACAATGATGTGAGGTAGCTTTTCACTCTTTCTTGGGGAGCAGATCACACACTGTATAGAATATTTCTAGGGAGAGACCCATGGTTTTCATTAAGCATCACAAAAAAAGCTCATGGTTAGGAACTCTGCTTTGAGTACCAGAGTCCCAGGACAGGGGTGCCACCTACTGAACCATGGCCAGTCACTTTGGTATGCCCTAGGCAGGGCAGGCAATGTGAGCTTCTCTGAGTGACCTGAGAAAATGCCAACAGAGCCCCCCACTCTCTTCTCCAAAAGTGGGAGCCTGACAGAAGACATATTCTGTTCCCATTGCCTCACCTACACTGTTCCAGGTGGGGCAGTGTCCAGGTCCCCTTTTGAGGGCATGAAAGAGCCCAGGCTTGCAGCTTATATGCCTGGTGTGTTCACCTTTGGGGCTTCAGTTTTCTCACTTGTAAAATGGAGATACAAATACCTGTTTGGTAGGGTGGTTTTGAGAACCAAAGAACATGATTTTCATGGGTGGGGGGTCTGTTACCCTTGCAGATCTGGATCCAGGAGTCCTGTGTGATGATCTTTCTTTAGGGACAAGGCCCTCCGTCCTGAAGAGCAGAGGTTGGGCAGAATGTTTTTTTGTTTGTTTGTTTGTTTGTTTTGCTGAACAGGCCTTCTCACTGTACTCCCTAAAAAGGTAATAAATAGGAAGGTAGTATAATTAAGCTGGAACATAAGCTCCATGAGGGTAGTTTTGTCTGCTTTGTTCACTGCTAGATCCTCAGGGACTAGAATGCTATCTGGCACGTAGCAGGTACTCAGTAAGTATTTGTTGAATAACAGATGGAGCTGTAGAAAAAGGCAGCCAAACATATCCAAAAAACGGTAGGGAGGGGCAGTGACATTCTCACGAAAATGCCCAATTTCAGCTCTGCCACCAATTTTCTGGATGACTGTGGCAGAGTCCCTTCTCCTCTCTGGGCCTGTTTTCCATGTATAAAATGAGGGAATTGTTCTGAAGAGTCTCCAGGCTCTATCCAGCTTTGATATCCTGTGTGTTAGGGAGAAGCATGACCCCTGCCCCTCCCCCATCCATGTTAGGATTTGATAGGGGGAAGGGGGTTGGGCATGACAAGTCCAGGGAACAGGGAGGGGCTGCCATGCCATGGGGGGTGGGGGTGGCATGGCAGGTAGGCATTCATTCTATGGAGCCACCCAGACCTTGAAAGCTGGGAACTGTGGACAAGTTTCTGCTGCCACCTACAGGGGGCAAGCTTTCCCTACCCACCTCTCCCCGTTGCCCCAGCCCTTCACATGCTCAGTCCTTCACATGCTCAGCAGAAGGAGCGACCGGCACCCTGCTTCTCTTCAGTTTGCAAATTATGAGAACACCACGATCCTCCTGGAACAATCTCTGGGGAAAAGAGGTCTTGTCTTTAGCTGGGACTCTGCTCCGCCCCTTGGGCCCTTCGCATCCTTCTGGACCCTAGAGAGACAGGGGATTGACACAGTGGAGCTTTCATTTAGCTTTGTGTTGTTATAAGCCATTAAATACTAATCCCCACAGCCACTCCCCTTTCTCTGTATTCTTTCCCTGAATATTTTCTTCTTCAAGTGAACTGGTAATTAGTTTTATCCTGTAGCCCGATTGGAAGACATATCTGGGCATATAATTAGATATATTTTATTGCTCAATTTAAACAATGGACTTAAGGCTATTAAGTTGAGATTTCTGTGTGTTCTAATGAAGTTCTAGCATGTTGCCCCCACCTCAAACCACTGTCTCCAGCAACCACTGAACTAGTACTATGTGCAACCCAATTGCATTACAAATTACTTATAACAAAATTAGCATGTGCTTTTGGGTGAATGCTGCAGAATTTTGAGAAAAATTTTTTTAAGTGGAAACTCTCCCTCCCCCTCCATCTCATTATTTACTATTAAGAGCTTAGTGTACCATGCAAATACATGCTCTATGCAAATATTTATATAAATCTTATCCTACATGCTGTCCTGCAACATGTATATCCTTCTAAATCAGAATATGTGAATCTCCTTTAGAGTGACCACATTAATGAGCCTTTGGGTCATTTCCAATTTTCCATTATTGCAAACAATGCTGATGTGACATTTTGTACCTAATCTTTGTGCACATGTATGACTTTATCTACAAGGTATTTACTGAGTCAAAGAACATACGAGTTTAAAATTTTCATAGATGTCACAAACTGCAAAAATCAAATTTTGTACATTTACATGTCCACAAACCATGTGTGCAATTGCCTATTTCCACACACCACGACCAAGTAATTTTTAAAATCTTTACCTGATATGTAAGGATTGTATCCTAACGTCTTTACATTTGCATTTCTTCAACTGTAAGTGAAATTGAACCCCTCTTCTTATATTTATAGGTGTTTTATAACTTTTCTGATATCCATTGGTCACTTTTTTTTTTTAAGATTTTATTTTTAGAGAGAGGGGAAGAGAGGGAGGAAGAAGGGGAGAGAAGCATCAATGTACGGTGCCTTTCACCTGCCTGCAGCTGGGGACCTGGCTGGAGACCTGGCTTGCAAACTGGGTATGTGCCCTGACTGGAAATCGAACCAGTGACCCTTTGGGCTCACAGGGCAGTGATCAATACACTGAGCCACGCCAGCCAAGGCTCTTTTTCAAATCCTCACCTGAGGACATTTTTTTCATTGCTTTTAGACAGAAAAGAAGGGAGAGAGAAAGGGAAACATTAATGTGAGAGGTAAACGTTAATTGGTTGCCTTTTTGTATGTGCCCTTACCTACTGGGGATCAAGCCTACAACCTGGGTATATGCTGTGACTAGGAATCGAACCCGCATCCTTTTAGTCTACAGGATGATCCTCCAACCAACTGAGCCACACTGGCCAGGACCTTTAATCACTTTGGAGTTGTCTATTTCTTATTGATTGAAAGTGCTTTACATATGAAGGGTATCATCAAATTAATCTTTGGCTTGTCATAACTGTTGGCATATGTTTTTCTTAAATTTTTTGTTTATGTTTTATTTCCAAAATCTGTGTAGATCCAATTATCAGTATTTTCTTAATGGAGTCCTGGTTTCTTTCCAAGTTACATTTTCAATACTACAATTCCAGTAAGTGAGAAGGCCTTAATCCATATATTGAGATATAGGGGAGATAGGGTTTTGCTATTTGTAGCCAAAGATTGAGAGATGCAGAGAGACCTGTCTTTTGCCTGATCTGAAATCTGATATCTGGAGGGAAATAAGGGCATCTAAGAGGTAGCATGGTGTAATGGAGGGAAGCCCTAGATTTTAGTGTCCCCATGGCTCCCCTGTCCTCCTGTGTCCTCAGTGTCTCTGAATGCAAAAAAAGGGGGTTAACTTAGTTGAATTCCAAAGTCACTTTCTGCTTTAACATTTGATTAGTCTGTTCATACATGGTGTGCCCTCAGGCAGGTAGATCATTGCCCCTCTTGGGAACTATTTCTTGTGTTCCATAAAAGGCAGAGTTAGAACAGGGTGATGGAATAGGGCCACTCCAGCACTGACCCTCAGATGGACCTCTAATATTCTTGCCCAGAGGGCGCAGTCAAGAAAAGGGGCCTCTCACCCTGGCTGGTGTGGCTCAGTGTGTGCTGACTTGAGAACTGATAGGTCGCCGGTTCAATTCTCTGTCAAGGCACATGCCTAGGTTGCGGGCCAAGCCCCCATTTGGGGACATGTGAGAGGCAACTGATAGATGTATCTCTTACACACCAATGTTTCTTTCCCTCTCTCTCCAAAAATAAATAAAAGTATTTAAAAACACCACCATGATTTATTTTTAAAAAAAGAAAAAAGAATAAGAAGGCCCTGGCCCCACCCCAGCCTCACCCCAGGACAATTAAATGAGACCATCTGGAGGTGGGGCCAGAATAGCTTTTAATGTTGACTAATGGTTAGTGTCTTTGGAGTGGGCCTGAAATTCTGCCTTTCCAAAAAGCTCCAGGGGATCCTGATGGTGCGTGTTCAACTCCTCACTGTTAGCAAGAGGCTGGAAACAGCAGCAGCTTAGAAGTACAATAGCTCTGAGTTCCAGATTGATCCTTCACTCTTGCTTCCCCAACTGTTCTTGGGTGAACAGAGTTATTTTCAAAAGCAGGGCTTTGTAGGTTACTCTGGTGTATTCACTTTTTGATCATTGTTGAGCTGTACACTTCTGACCTTGACAAGCAAAAAGGGATAGGACCAGGTCCTCTTAGACCCCAAAAGGATGAGGAACTTTGATATAGCTGCATTTTGCAGCATAAGCTGCACAAGGGGCATTATTGGGGAGTCAAGAGGATAATGCTTCAGGATGCTCTCTTTCCAATATGGAAAGGGAGTGAAGGGGTCCAACTCAGACAGACCTGGTTTGCTCCTAATTAGCAGTGGGGACCATATATGAGTCATTTCATCCTTGCACCTCAGTTTACGTGCCTGTTCAATGCAAATAGTCAAGCCACTTTGGCAAAGTTGTCATAGGATTAAATGAGGTCATGCGTGTGAAACATGGAGGCCTGTGCCAGGCCCAGAGCCGGCGACACTGTCGGAATGAGTACAGGCTGCTGGTGGCTGTCTCTCTCCCACCCTGGTGGAGTCCTGGCTTCAGGGAACAGAGTCCCCTTTGACTCTGCTGGCTACCGAGGTCATTACACCATAATCACTGAGCCCTGGACAGCAAATATTCCCTGTCAGGTCCAGCCTTTTTCTTGGCTACAGCCCCTCTAGTCAGCCAGGTTGGGGTTTGGCAGGGTGAGTGGCTGGGCTTTGATGTGAGCAGTGCTGGGGCTGGGAGATGGAGGTGCGGGCTCCAGCCTGCTTTGGTGGCTCACGGCCAGCTCCTACTTTTAACCCCAGAACCTAGCAGATACCAGCTGCATTGGGCCAACAGAGGTGGGCAACTTGGCACCAGTAGGTCCTCACACCATCCCTCAAGGGCATGATTGTTATTCCCATTTGATAGATGGAGAAATGGAGGATATTGATCGCCAGTTCTGGTGACCACCAGAGCACATGAGGAGGCAGAAGTGCCTCCTGACTCGGTCCTGCCGCAGGTCTGAAGATCCATCCCACTCTCTGGGAGGAGCTTCGTCTCTAGAAGACCCCATTTAAATGGGCAGATTGGATTCTAGAAGGGCTAACACATGCCCTTGCAGGTTTGTTGGGTATCTGGTTTGTGCTTGCCCAGAGCCCATGCCAAGGGCGCAGGGAAGGTGATTCAGACATGGCCTTTGCACAGGCACAGGTTTAAATCCCAGCTCTGCTGTTGCCCAGCTACAGGAACAGGCCCTCTGATGTTCTGTCAGTGTCTTTATCTGTAAAATGGGGTGTAGGGAAAATTAAAGTATTGTGTGTGAAAGTGATTTTTAAAACTAATATATGTGAGTGAAGGATTACTGCTGAGCTATACCCAAGTCTCTGTCATGGCAGCAGAAGCACAGGAGAGGGCAGCTGAGGGGCTTTTGTGAGTGACCCAAGAGGGTGCATGGTGGGTTTATTAGGGAAGGGAGGATGCGCTTCTAGTCAGGAGGCTGGATGGGGCAGAAGACTTGTCCAGCTCTTTTTGCTCATTTTTCAAAGAAGGAAAAAGGTTCAGAGGAGGATTTTGCCCAAAGACTTGAGAAGCAGGAGCCAGTCCCAGCTCTTGGCAGGGGTCCCCTCTGGACTTCTGGGCAGTCCTGGAAGACTGTTTTAACTAACCTGGGCCTCAGTTTCACCATCTGTCATTCACAGTGAGAGCTGCTGTGATTTGGAAACACCTGGGCATTGTTTGTATAATGTGGCCCCCTTGTCGCATGAGATAACCCAAGGGTCCATTGAGGTGGTGCCCCAGGACCAGGCTTAGGCTGGTCCAGTCATTGTGGAAGGGATCAAACTGGGGAGCCTCTCTCAGTGAGGGGTCCCAGGAAGGGGGTGGCCTTGTAGAGGACAACAGCTTTTGCCCCTTTGACTCCGCTGAGGACAGAGTGGTCCTGGTTCCTAAGAGGATCCCTGGGTGTGACTTGAGGCAAGAAGAGAAGCCAGTCTGGGGCCATGTCTGGGGGCCCATGGGGAGGAGGAAGTGGCAGGGGACTGTTGCCAGTCAGGAAATGTCTGCTGGCTGGCATCAGGCGTTCTTGAGCTAGCATGCTTCCTGTAAGCAGTGCACATGAGCCCAGTGACCTCACTGCTCAGACATTCCGGGACAGCCCCTTATCCTAAATAGGCCATCCCATTGTCCCCTGGAACAGCGAATGGGTGGTGGTACCGACCTCTCGGCATCCAAACAACATCCATTCATTCAGCAGTGTTTACCAAGCACCCACTTTGTGTGGGCACTGTGCCAGGCAGCAGCACACAGAGAAACTTTGGAGCTCAGTGGCTAATGAGTCTGTGTTTTCCAGCTGGGGCCCTTTACCTGGAGCTGGTGCAAACCACCTTGGTTGGCACCCTGAGGTCATCATTGATAAGGAAGATTCCCTAAAGTGGGTGAACTCCAGGGGTGGGGGAGGACCCATGAATATTAATTCAGCCCCGTGTGTGCCAAGCACTGCATCTATAGTGTCATTTAAGCCTCTCAATAACCAATAGGGTGTCATTGTCCTCTTTTACAGAAACAGTCTTCAGTGAGTGAACAAGGTCCAGGCCACACAGTTTATAGGAGCTGGGGCTTCAAACCCAGGTCTTTCCTAGTCACCAAAACCTCAGATACTGAAACTAGCATAGCAGAGCCCCTGCCCCCAGTTTGAAATCAGCTACTAGCCTAATGGCTTTGGGCAAGTCACTTAGCCTCTCTGAGCCTTGGTTTTCTCATCTGTAAATGAGACACTAATCAGGCTCATGGTGTCTGATTAGTAGGATTGTTGTGAAGTTAAATAGGACAAAGAATGTATAAGTCGCTGCTCACTGGCTGAGGCAAAAGGCTTTAGGAGACCTTGTTCAGTGGGGTTTCATCTCCCAGAATTCTGTAATCAGATAGGACCCGGAGAAGTTCTGAGCCCATTTCTCAGCCTCCAGGTCTAATAACCCTAAGTCATCAGCAAGGACTGGTAGGGTAAATACCATTTTTCTTGGCATAATGGGCAAGGATAGATGGGGAGAAACAAGAGAAGGGGAAGGTACAGACAAAGAATAGGATATGTCCTGTTTGGTGTGGCTTAGTGGATTGAGTGGTGGCCTGTGGGTGAACTGGTGGGTCACCAGTTCAATTCCCAGTCAGGGCACATGCTTGGGTTATAGGCCAGGTCCCCAGTTGGGGGCACAAGAGAAACAAACACACATGGATGTTTCTCTCTATCTTCCTCCTTTCCCCTTTGTCTAAAAAAAATAAGTCTTTGAAAAAAAAAAAAAAAGCAGTTTACAGTTGAGTGAAAAGAACTGATGATATAAGATATATCCATGCTTCTCCCCCTCCTCCTGCAACTGCCTCACAGGCACCTGACTCAGAGCCTGGTACATAGTAGGTGCTCAGTATGAGTTCATAGCTAAACTATGAACTATAATAGGGAACAATAGGGAATTATGAATTACCCAGGGTGGGGTGGTTTCCCAGAGGTAATTTATACTGGACTTTGACGGCTTCCTAAGAGTCTTTTGCTCCTCTATCTGTCTATTGATTCCCCTATCAAGGCTGATGAAGACCACAAAGGGCAAAACCCCAGCTTCTCCTCACTCTTGCTCAGGAGCCCTCATCTGAACTCTGAGGAGCCTCCGGATGTAAGGAGGAAGTGTAGCTGGGCTGCGGAAGGCAGGCTCATTTCCAGTGTGGGGCTGGGCCGCCATCCCTGGGTCCTGTTTACACAGCAAGGCGGACAGGCTGACAGGACTTCTGCCTCTGAGAACAGAAGGGGCTGGTGGAGCCTGGCCAGTCCCAGCACAGGGAGTCCTATGCCAAAGGGAAAGTCAAATGTAAAGAGTGTTTCCTCCTGGCCAGGCAGCCCCAGACTTTTGTCTCCAGTCTGCAGGCAGTTCCTCCAGTGATTCACAATCAGCGGGAACTTATAAATAAACCCCACCTCTGCCTTGCACCACAGCCTGGTGGGGACCTAGGCTAGAGAGAGGTGGGGGCTAGGAAACAGGGAGGCTGAGGAGAGGCCCTGAGGAGGCTTGGGGACATGGGTGATGCTGGCACTGGGCAGGGTGCCTCTGGCTTTCCACATAGGGGTGGCAAGGCTGTTGCCTGCAGTCACGTTTTTCACCAGACGACTGGGGAATTGGGCCACTGGTCTGGAGCAAAGAACTCTGGAGAGAACTGGGTTTCATCTGCTCCCAGGAGTGTGTACAGGAAACTAGGTAGAATTTTGAAACAGCTGGCCTTTAAAACAGCTTTTTGATATAATTTCAAATTTATGAAAAAGTTGCC
This sequence comes from Noctilio leporinus, assembly GCA_004026585.1. NCBI lineage: Eukaryota > Metazoa > Chordata > Mammalia > Chiroptera > Noctilionidae > Noctilio > Noctilio leporinus. The sequence goes on from PVIW01003761.1 coordinate 61,279, forward strand.
AAACTAGAACAGAAAACTCTCGTGTAACCTGTTTAGCCAGATTCACCATTTATTTATGTTCTATCACATTTTGCTACATTATTCTCTTTTGTCCATATTCTTTATTTTCTTGGGACCAGCTGAAAGTAGTTTTCCAGCATTACACCTCTATGCCCCTTCTGTCTTCAGTGTGCATTTCCTGAAAGAGGCAGTGTTTGAATTCCTGACTGACCATTTACTAAGTGAATTCCAGAGCAAGTTGCTCAAGTCCTGTGTCCTCCTCTGTGAAGTGGTGCATCATCACTACAGAGAAGATGAGAAGTAACTGGAAATATCTGCTGGAATAATAATGATAAGCACAGTTCATTATAATGTGAAAAGCAACTTGCACACTTTATGCCATTTGGTCTGAACAGCGTCATTCCTTTCCTAATGAAACTGAGGCTCAGAGATGGTGTGTCATTTGTACAAGGTCACACAGCAAGCTAGACTTTGCTGCACACATCACTTCTGGAGCCTGTCCTCTTCCCTATTAGCTGTGTGATTGCACTCAAAGGCTGGACTTTCTAATGCCTCAGTCTCCCATCATGCTGTGGACACAGGGATCTCTGGGGTGGGATGCAAGATGCTTCCACAGCAGCCCGGCACTGTGGATCCCTGGAGACCAGGTAGGAATAAGTCTTTCCTCTGTTGGAGCCAGAGTGGAAGCTGTTCCAGTGGCCAAACAGGCTTCCTCTAAATTCCGGCTGCATCATGATCTGGGTTTAAAATTCTTGCAGGTTGCTTCTGGAAACTGGGAGATTTGACTAGAAAACCCTGAGCCTCCTAGCCTCTGGAGCTCCTGCAGTGATGAGGCCTGGCCACCAGATGGCCCCACCTCGGCCATTTCACTCTCAAGGAACAGGAGTCAATTTCATCCTTTGTCTAAAGAGTGGCCTCTCTACTCTAGACACCACACAACATCCCACCCATTCACCTTGGGCCACAGCCAGGGAAACTGAGCCCAGGAGGGGCAGCGACCTGCCATGGCCACTCACCTTGTACTTTGTGCTCCCAGGGGTGGTTACCCTGGGGCCATGCACCTGGTTGAGCAAGGCCTCAGGACTGTGACAAAGTTGGCTTTCTCTAGACAAGCAATTTTCAACCTTTTTCATGTCATGGCACACATAAATGAATTACTAAAATTCTGCAGCACACCGAGAAATACATTTTTTGGCCAACATGACAAAAAAATGAGTTACAATTTTAACTCATTCACACTGGATGGCTATTGTATTGGTAGTTGTCATTTTTTGACTTGACAGTCTAAGGGAAAAGGAGTCATTGCTCCTGACTAAGTAGATAGTGCATATTTTAAAAATTCTTGCAGCACACAGGTTTAAAATTGCTGCTCTAGACCTCAGCTTCCAAATTTGCTTAAAGATATGAGTCACTTTTGCCTGGCTTTCTTCACAGGGCCTGGGTGCTTGCACTGTGCCTCTTTGGAGTCTGTGATGTTGGTATAATGGTAGAGGTTGTTTTGTGTTGTTGTGAGGATGAATAACAATCCACACCTTAAGTGATTTGAGGCATTAAGCCTGCAGGCCGAAGTCCAGCCACGCGTAAGTGAGCTCTGGGTCTCCCTTTAGCTCCCAGAATATTCTGTGAACTTGCAACACAGGACTTCAGAATGGGAGGAGACCCAAAGGCTCATCTCATGTGCACTTTTCATTCCTCAGCTGGAGGAAAGTCCACAGGGCAGTGGTTTGCTTAGGGTCTCGTAGCACATTTGACCACATCAGAACTCATGTCCACTATGCCTGAAACAGTTGTCATGAACTTTTCTCTCACCTCTTCCCAGAGCCCAGCAAAGATGCTCATTTAGGGAAGGGCTGATAATTGGATAGGGATGAGCACACAGGAGGCCATTTTGAGTTGGAGGCCATACTGCAAAAGAGCCCAGCTCAGAGTCCAAGGATGTCCTTTCTCCTAAGGGACGGTCACTTCCCCCATTCACCCAAGGTCTTCTTCCATGGAAAAGCCCCCCAGGGCCCACCTGCCCAGACCCTGGGAGGAGGGTATTTTTAAATCTTTAAATACTCTCCAGGGAACATTCTGCATTTCTACTCATATAGTGTATCTATGCTTTTATTTATGAAATAAAAAGGTTTCTGTTCTCTGTTAATTAGTGGGCTCATATAAACCCACTTTCCCAGTTCAGGATGTGTGTGTGGGGGAGGGCAGGGGAAAAACCAATAAAAATATAAAAATATGGAATTCCAGATGCACTGGGCAGGACCAGCCTTCCTGCCAGGGGAGAGGGAGGGGCATGTTACCCCAGAATTAGCAACTGTCCAGAATCCCAAGCTGATAAGATGCTTCTTTTGGGAAGAGCATACTAGTAATTTGAACTCATTTGTACTCGACTGATTGTAACTGACTGAGGGGATGGCTTGAGAAAATTTGAATGGGGGAGGAGAGAGGGAGCAGGGTCCTAAGAGTCTAGGGGTGGAGAGGAGGGAGGAACAGGAGTGTGCACAGAGAATGGAATTCAGGGGGCCCAGAGACTGATGGCATTGTATTGCCCATGCACCAGAAGGGAGTGGGAGACTTGTTTCCAGGAGGGACCTGCCTGGATTGCAGGGGGCACAGATAACTCAGTTTCCATGAAGCAGGTGCTTGTAACCTAGGGATGTGGGGCATACCTATAACCCTGGTATCTCCAGGAGAAGGCGTTGGCCTTCTCTGTACAGAGCCCCACAACTGCCCTGAGAAGGAGGCCTTCTTATTTCCATTTCTCTCACAAGTGACTGAGACCCAGAAAAAGGGAGGCACTTGTCTAAGAGTGGTCATACTAAGTGCCAGAATATCTAGTGGAACTAAAGTCTCGTTGTCAGTTGCTTTTATTCATCTTCTGCCAAGTCTGGGGTTAGGCCAATCCAATTTTGTGACTCTGGACAAGTTAAAGAACCAGTTTTCCTCTTGTAAATGGGAGTGACACCACCTATCTCCTGGGGTTATTGACAAGATTTGATACTATTTAAAAGGGTCTGGCACACAGTAGGCATGCAATCAACCATAGCTGTGTTACAAAGGGTATGGTTCTTTAGGCAGTTTAATGCAAAAACAAAACAAAACAAAAACCTTCCCTTGAAGATCCTTTAGGACAGCACCAAGAAGAGCTAAACCGTGCCTTGGCTGGTGTGGTTCAGTGGATTGGGCACCTACCAGCCTGCAAACCAAAAGGTCGCAGGTTCAATTCCCAGCCAAGGCACATGAAGTGCTGGCCAAGTACCCAGTTAGGGGCGTGCAAGATGCAACCTAATTGACATATTGCTCACACATATCTCTCCTCCTATCTAAAATAAATAAAATCTTTAAAAAAAAAAGAAAGGATAAAAAAAATAGAGGAGGTTTTAGAAAGGAGCCAAGAGGGCAAGTGAGACATTTTAGCAGGCAAATTGTGCACAATGGAAGGGGTGCTATGGAGACCTGGCAGGTACTGGAGGGCCAGTGCCAGGCAGAGAAGTCAGGATGGTTTGTTGTTGTCTTGAGACATTTGGTTCTAGCAGTGGAGTGACTAAAGGGAGGTTCCCTGTGTCTGTGTATAAATTTCCATCCACCCCCAAAGTTGTCTGAGTGGAGGGTTGGGGCCAGTTTATGGCTCCTGGCAGCCCCTGTGCAGCCTCTCTCGCCTCTCTTCTCTGGCTGTTTGGCAGCCAACGGAACTTTATGTGGGGAATTTGAGGAATTTGAAAAGGCCAAATGCAATGCCACTGTTCGAGATTTCCCATCAGCCTTTAACGGGGAGAAGCCCCTCTCTGTGGGGCAATGGAAGAGAAGTGTAGCATTCTGGGTTCTGGACCCTGTCCCTATCTTCTCTTCCATCTGTGGAAAGGGGTAACATCACCACCACCTTCCTCTAGCCCTGGTGGAGACCCAAGCTGCGTAACAGGGAGGAGTCCTTGTGCACTGCAAAGTGCCTGTCCCATGCCCTGTGTTGAAGGGTTATTGATGACTCCTCAATGCCCCTATTTTACAGACCAGGGAACTGATGTCCAAGGAGAAAACTTTTGGGGTCACAGGGGCAAATCTGGGCAGAGGCCAGGATCCCTGCACTGATGGGGGACTGTTGGTGGGCCAAACTTGGCACTGCCAGCAGGCTGAGGTCGCAGAGCCACCCTGGACTTGTGCATCCCTGGAGCTTCGTCGGTGGGCCCTCCGCCCCTGGGCCTGCCGGTTGAGGGCGCCGGGATCCCCAGGACTGGGAGCCCCGCCCGGGACAGGGCGCTTCAGTCTCCCGCGGCAGCGGCGTCTCAGAGTCTCGGCAGCCCGAGCTCCCGGTGCGTTATCTGCTCTTACAAGTCCAGGCCCCTTCCCGCCTGGCCTGGGCCACTGGGATGACTTGCTGCTCCCTCCTTATCAGCCTCCCCTGGCAGGGGCTAAGATCCCACGGATTCCCGGGGCCTGGCTCACGCCTTCCCCGTCCTGGGCTGGCCCTGCCCCCCTTTGGACCATCCAGGGCCCAGCTGAAGGGAGCACTTTCCCCAAGGGGTACCGAATCAGAAATGGATTTTTGTCACATTTGCCCTTTTCTGAAAAGACAGACTTATCCACCAGATCTCTAAAATGCTCCTGCTCCGGGCTTAATGGGTTAAATGTCGAACCTTCTTGGATGCTCAGTTTTCCGCCTGAATATTTCAATCTGTAGGACATGAAGCTTTCCGTAGTGCTGGTGGCAGAGAATACCGGTGCAGCCCTTTGTAATAACAATCTGACAGTGTAGATGGAAAGCCCTAAAAGTATTCATACCCTTTGACTCACTCTGGGAATGTATCCCACAGAAATAGTACAGCAGTAGCAAAAGAAAAAAACAAAACTATGGGTTCATCATTGTGTTGTTTGCAAAGCTAGTGAATGTATCTTGCCAAGTGAAACATTGGAAGACATTAGAGGAAATGGGCTCGAACCCACCAAAGTTACCTACAAACCTTGGGTGAGTGGCTTAGTCTCCCTGAGTTTTCATTTTCAGTTGGATAGCCCACCACTTAGAGGGCTTTAGTAAGAATTCCAGGGGACAGACCATGAAAGCCTCTCATATAAGGTTTTGGGTCAAGGAAAAATAGGAGAAATGTTTATTTTCCCCCTTTCTGCATCTGTACACAACTGAAAGTATGGGATAGTTCAGAACATATTTGTAAATCCTAAAGAAAGTGCATATGGTGGTTAACAGCTTGAGATTTTTTAATCCTTTTACCTTGGATGGGATCCGAATCCTAGCTCTGCTACTTACTTCCCAACTGTGTGGTCTTGACAAGATGTATTGCTTCGTTTACAAACAAGGATAATAGAACCTACCCCAGAATTGTTGTGAGGGTTAGGTGAGCTAATACGTGCAATGTGTTAAGGTCAGTGCCTGGTATGTAATACATAGTCAATAATGCTATCTACTATTAGAGGGTATTTAAAAATGGAAATAACTTTAATATCCAAAAATACTCCAAATTAAATGTTAGTGTATCTTTCAGTGCAATATAATGTAGCATTTAAAGGGGGTGAAAGCCATGGCTGGTTGCTCAGTGGATTGGTGCAGGTCTGTGAACCCAAAGGTTTCTGGTTTGATTCCCCAGCCAGGGCACATAACCAGGTTGCAAGCCAGGTCTCCAGCCAGGTCCATAGCTGGAGTAGGTGAAAGACAACCATACATTGATGTCTCTCTCCCTTTCTTCCTCCCTCCCTGCCCTTCTCTCTGAAAATAATAAATAAAATCTTCAAAATAATAAAATAAAGAGGGTGAGATTATCAGTGTAATCTAATTAAGAAGGAGGGTGCTCATAAGTAAAGATAGGAAGCTGTATCATTCTGGATAAATGACCTAAATACGAAGAATTAAAAGTAAAATATAAAGTAAACATTTAGGAAAAGTCTTGTATAATCTTGGAGATAGGGAGGATCTTCTCAAACCAGCCTGGAACCCAGGACCATAAAAGAAAAGGCAGATTAGATCATATAAGATGTTTAAATGTCAACATGATAAGTGACTTTATAAACAAGTCAGAGACAATAGCAGATAGGGAGAAATATTTGTTGTGTATAGGGTAAAGGGTTCATGACTCATATCTCTCATAATTCCTCAGACAGAAAAAGTCAAGTAGAAAAATGGACAAAACACTTAACAGAAGAAAAATGCAACCATGAGGAAATCACACAACTTCCCCACTTGTTGGAGAAATGCAAATAAGAATGTAAATAAAATACAATTTTCCACCAAGCACCAGTAATACGGAAATGGGTATGCCCTTTTCCCATCAAACCCACTTTCAGAGCTTTATCCATAAAAATCTATAAAAAGGAAAAAAGAAAAGTTTAAATTTAAATTGCAGTGTTCTTTATAATGATAATCTCAGTGTCCATGTCTAGGGTTATGGGTGGATAAATTTGGTTACATCACCACTGGAGAATATTGTGGGCTACTAAGAATGAGCTCATTGAAACTACATGCAGTGACTTTCGTTGTTGCTTTGACATTCTGTTAGGTGACAAAAGTGATTGTGTAGTAGTATGTAAAATATGATCCCACTTTGTGTTTAAAAAAGTGATTGAGTGTGTGTGTGTGTGTGTGTGTGTATGGCAGAAGCAAGCCTCCAAGCCTTCACCAGGGTGACATGTTAATTATGTTTGTATGAACCTAAAAAGAAGTAGATACGTATATTGAAAAAAGTAGAACGAGATTTTGCCAATTCTTCCTTTTTCTTTTTTAGTTTCATTGAAATGTTCTTGCCATATACCATTGTATAAATTTCAGGAATCCAACATCATAATTTCATATATGTATATATGACGAGTGACCCCAAAACACCTGGAATTTATTTATAAAAAATTTTGTATTTATTCTTATATGTTTAAACTTTACTCACCTTCAAAGTACTCTCCATTTGGTGAAATAAACCTAATGAGCCTTTTTTTTTTTTTTAAGATTTTATTTCATTATTTTTAGAAGGAGGGGAAGGGAGAGAGGCAGAGAGGGAGATAGACATCAATGTATGGTTGCTTTTCACCTGCCTCCAGCCACAGACCTGACTGAAGACCTGGTTTGCAACCTTGTTATGTGCCCTGGGGAATCGAACCTGCGACCTTTGGGTTTGCAGGCCGGCGCACCTTATCCACTGTGCTACCAGCCAGGGCTCTAATGAGCCATTTTTTCCCATTGCTCAAAACAGTTTTTGAGCTCGTTGATTTTTATCCCTTTTAGTACTTCTGCCATTTTTTGTTTCACCTGTTGTACATTGGCACAATGCTTCCTTTTGAGGAATTTTTTCAACCAGGTGAACAAACAAACAAACAGAGTCACTCAGGGTGAGATCAGAAGACAAGGGAGGGTGGGCCATAGGGGTCTTGATGTTTTTTGGTAAAAACTGCTGAACCCTCAGCATGGTGTGGGCAGGTGCACTTGTAAATCGCCCATCATGAAATGGGTAAATGTGTTGAAAGAATCTTCAAAAGAAAATTCACTGAAGCAGAACACAGCCTCTCATAACAACGCCAGGTGGTACACTGATACAGACGGGTTCCTAGAACACTCATCTAGTGAGGAAAGCCTGCACTACAAGGAGCCTGCCTTCCAGAAGACAATTTCAGTTTTTTGGGGCCCCCCTCTTATTGTGAAGTAATGACCACAGTAAACTTAATGTCTATCACCTATCATATAGTTACTTTTTTTTCTGTGATGAGAACACTTTAGATATACTCTCTTTGCAACTTTTAAATATACAATACAATATTGTTAACTACAGTCACTATGTTGTATATTATATCCTCAGGACTTAATTATCTTATAATTGGACACTGGTACCTTTGCATCCCCTTGACCCACTTCTCCCACCACCTCTGGTAAACCATTCTGCACATTTTTTGATAGTTTTATTTTTCCTGTTTGTAGAAATTTTACATATGAGAGATATGTAAATTTCCCTGTTTATGAACATGAAGAAAGGGTTCTTCCAGCCTGTTCTGGACAGTTGCTGGTGGTGGGAAGAGAGGGGGGGTAGCACATTTTCGGTCCCCATCTTGGTGACTTTTTTTTTTTAATTCATTATTTTTAGAGAGATCAGGGAGGGAGGAAGAAAGGGAGAGAAACATTAATGTATGGTTGCCTTTCACCTGCTTCCAGCTGTGGACCTGGCTGGAGACCTGGCTTGCAACATGGTTATGTGCCCTGATTGGGAATCGAACCAGTAACCTTTGGGTTTGCAGGCCAGCATCGATCCACTGAGCCACCAGCCAGGGCCCTTGGTGACTTTTGACTAGCAAAACAATAGACCATTTCCACCTCTGAAGCATACAGTGGTGTTTGTGTACTGGGATTGCAAGGAAGAAATGTAGACAAGAACCAGAAAGTAGGTTTGGATGGTGGGACATTGTCCTTAGTATTTTTTGTGGGTTTTTTTTTTTTTTTTTTAGATTTGTACTTTTAATTTTTTTTTATTGTTGTTAAGAAACATATAACATAAAATTGACCATCCTAATGATTTTTAAATGTATAGTTCTGTAGTGTTAACTGCATGCATATTGCTGTGTAAGAGATCTCTAGGGCTTTTTCATCTTATATGACTGAAACTCTGTACCTATTGAAAAACTCCTTAGATCCTCCTGCCCTCATCCTCTGAAAACCATATTCTACTTTCTATTTCTATTAGTTTAACTAGGTTAGATACTGTATGTAAGTGGATTCATGTAGCATTGGTGTTTTTGTGATTGATGTTTCGCTTAACATAATGTTCTCAGAGTCCATGTTGTAATTTATAACAAAATTTTCTCCTTTTTTAAAGGTGGAATAACATTCCACCACATGTGTATAATACATTTTGTTGATCCTTTCATCCTTCGATGGACATTATGCTGCTTTCATCTCCTGGCGATCATGAATAATTCTGCAGCAAAAATGGATATAGAAATATAACTTTGAGATCCTGTTTTCAATTCTTTGGGATATTTGCTGCTATGGGCTGAATGTTTGTATCCTCCAAATTCATATATTGAAACTGTAATTTTAATATAATGGTACTAGGAGGTGGGGCCTTTGGGTGGTAATTAGGCTATGGATGTGGAGCCCTCATCAATGTTATTAGTGCCCTTATGAGACCAAAGCTCTAGCTAGCGTTCTGCTTTCCACTGAGATAAGGGTGTATTGAGAAGTCAACAGTCTGCAACCCAGAAACAGGCTTTCATCAGAACTTGATTATGCTGGCACCCTGATCTCAGACACCAAGCCTTTACAACTGTGAGAAATAAACTTCTGTTGTTTACAAGCCATGCAGTCTATAATACTTTCATATTGTGGTCCATATATGGGCAAAGACATACATATACCAAGTAGTGAATTTGCTGGATCATATGTAATTTTATTTTTATTTTTGAGGATCCACCATACTGCTTTTCATAGTGGCTATACCCTTTTACATTTCTACCAACAGTGCACAAGGGTTTAGATTTCTCTACAGCCTCACAAGCACTTGTTATTTTCTGTTTCTTTGATAGTGACCATCCTAACAGGTGTGTGGTGATACTGTGTTGTGGTTTTGTTATTGGAGAAACCCTGGTTCTTCTTGCCAACGCAGTAAAGAATTACAGATCAGCGAGCCTGTTAGCATGCATGCAAAATTTATTAGTGATTGGGAGAGCAAAAACAAGGGTGGCCAAAGGCCAGGGTCCAAGACTGCCCTAGTGTGGTGGTGGGTGGGTGGGGTTTAGAGGCCTGGGGGCTTGAGGACCAAGGGAGCAAGTCCTTTGTTCTATGTACTTACATAGTTGGTATGATGGGAGTGAAGAAGTTACATATTGATTGACAGGTAAAGCTGGTGCTAACTTTCCAGGACTGGGACATGGATACCCAAAGGTGTTGATGGGCATCTTTCTTTAGGCACTTTGGGCCCTTTCCAGCCTTTTGGGCCTTGGGATGTAAACAATTTCAAAGGCCTTCCTTTCCAGATAGTGGAAAGGACATAGAATTCCAAGGGCGTTTCTCTTCCTGTGCTAACATAGTGTTCCTTGTGATTTTGGAACACCTGGCAATATTATCGGACAAGGCCAGGACTGCTGGGTTAGCAGGTGAGGCATGTCTTCCTCACCTTCTAGCCTCCTTTAACAGTTTTGATAATGCCTTTCTCTGATGAGTAGTGATGTTGAACATCTTTTCAAATGCTCATTAGCCATGTATATCTCTGGTTTGGAGAAATGTCTATTCAAGTCCTTTGCTCACTTTTAAATTGGGTTATTTGTTTTGTGTATTATTGAGTTATAGGAGTTCTTTATTATTTTGGATATTAATCCCTTATTAAATATATAGTTTGCAAATATTTTCTCCCATCCTATAGGTGGCCTCTTCATTCTGTTGATCGTTTCCTTTGCTATGTGAAAGTTTTCAGGGTTTTTTTTTAGGTTTAATCTTTTTTTAAAAAATATTATTTTTGTTGTATTACATCCATCCCCTTTTTGCTCCCCTTTGTCCCCCTCCCCACCCACCCATTCCCCCCAAAGTCAGTCCCACCTGTTGTCCGTGTCCATGGTTCCTTTATACTAGGTTCTTGTTTAAACTGCTCCCCTTCCTTGCCTCTGCCTCCCCCCTCCCCCCAACCCCCTTCCCCCTGACCACTGAAAGCCTATTCACTGTATTCATATATTTGGTTCTGTTTTGCTTGCTGTTAGTTTTGTTCATTATTGTCCTGTAATGGGTGAGATCATATGGTATTTGTCCTTCACTGACTGGCTTATTTCACTAAGCATAATACTCTCCAGTTCCGTCCATGTTGTAGCAAAGGGTAGGAGTTCCTTCTTTCTTTCTGCTATATAGAATTCCATTGTGTAACTGTACCAAAGTTTTTTGATCCAATCATCCACTGATGGGCACTTAGGCTGTTTCCAGCACTTGGCTATTGTAAATAGTGCCGCTATGAACATAGGTGTGCATAGGTTCTTATGAATTGGTGTTTCAGGATTCTTTGGGTATAGTCCAAGTAGTGGAATTGCTGGATCAAAAAGCAGTTCCATTTTTAGTTTTTTAAGGAAACTCCATACTGTTTTCCACAGTGGCTGCACCAACCTGCATTCCCACCAAGTTTTTATTTTTTATAAAGAAAGTATCTTTTAATTTTTATTTATTTATTTATTTATTTTCAGAGAAAGAGGAAAGAAGGGAGAAAGAGGGCAAGAAATATCAATGTGTGAGAGAGACATCGATTGGTTTCCTGTCACATGCCCTTGACTGGGGATCAAGTTAGTGACCTTTTTATTTTTTTATCTTTTATTTTATTTTATTTACTTATTTTTAAAGATTTTATTTCATTATTTTTAGAAAGAGGGGAAGGGAGAGAGGCAGAGAGGGAGAGAGGGAGAGAGACATCATTGTATGGTTGCGTTTCACCTGCCTCCAGCCACAGACCTGACTGGAGACCTGGTCTGCAACCTGGTTATGTGCCCTGGCTGGGGAATCGAACCTGCCACCTTTGGGTTCGCAGGCCGGCACCTTATCCACTGTGCCACCAGCCAGGGCTTTATTTTTTTAAAGATTTGGTTTACTATTTTTAGAGAGAGGGGAAGGGACAGAGGCAAAAAGGGAGCAAGACATTGATGTATGGTTGCCTTTCACCTGCCTCCAGCTACGGACCTGGCTGGATACCTGGCCTGCAACCTGGTTATATGCCCTGGCTGGGGATCGAACCAGCGACTTTTGGGTTCTCAGGCCAGCTCCTTATCTACTGAACCACCAGCCAGGGCCAGGTTGGTGACCTTTTGATTTGCAGAATGATACCCAATCCACTGAGCCATACCAGTTAGGGCCATCAAGTAAATTTTGAACTAGTATCCATTGGTGGCTGACTGGGAAGATCCAGGGGATGAAGACAGGATTGGATTCCCACTTTGGGAAGTTCCTGTTAGCACAAGTTGAGCTGATAACATTGTCTGCCCACCCAGTTCTCCGCCGTTGTGTCTCTCGGTGTTCTGGGCCTGTACCAGTCCCATGTTGGTCAGCTGATGGAGCTAATGTTACTTTCTGGTTTTCTTCCTTCCTCCTTACCCTGCAGTCAGTCTCCCTCCGTGTCTCCTTCCCTCTTTTCCTCACTCCTTTAGTTGTTTCCCTCAGCCTGCTCTTCCTGCTTCCAGCCCAGCTGAACTTGGCAACTTGCCTCAAGCAATTTAAGAGTGACACATAACCTAGTCCTCCTTCCCTGTGTCTCTCCTTCTCAGGGAGGTAAAAAAGGGAAGGAAGGAGACACCTTGTCTGCAACATCCACCGTTATCCAGACTTGTTCTCAACCATGGTGTGACCTAACTTTATGACCTTCATTTCCTCATCTGTAGATTTGTGGGTGAGGAAATGATGCTTAGAGGACTAGCACCTGCCTGAAGACATACAACTGCACATATCATGGCCATTCATGGTTCTAGGAAGATGTCTCCCATGGATCAGCTAAATGCACCTTCCTAACAGCACTATGAGGATGGCGCTTATTCTCCCATTTTCCAGATGGAGACCAGGAGGCTCCGAGTGCAAGGTCACACAGTTAGCTAATTAAGGAGCTGGGATCCATCCCTAACCGTGGGTACTCCTAATCACCACACACTGCCCCAGGCTCTGCTCAGCTCTCCTTCCTGACTCACATCCTTAAATCTCCTGACAGAAGTCACTCAGTCAGGTCTCCACAATCCCCATGATTGTGTTTGTGATGCCCAGTTTGTTATAACTGATTATGTTAAGGTCTGACTGTTTTACTTGTCATTTTTTTAAATTACAAATGATAGATGAGGCAATAGCTTCCAAGATACTGAGTGTCCCCTGATTCATACACACAGGGGCAGGTGTGAGTCACAGGATTGGGAAAGCCTTGAAGAGCATTGGATTTCACCATGTTGCAGGGAAGGACATTTTAGGAGGATGGCACAGCATAAAAATCAAATAACATGTCATTACTTACCAAATGTTTACTCTGCATGAAGACTCTTCTAAGGACTTTATATATTCATTGAGTCCACAAACAATTTTATGAGATAGGTATTATTATCTCACTTTACAGATGAGGAAAGAGGCTTAGAGAGGTTCAAGAGGAAAGAGGCTCAGAGAGGTTCAGAATCCTGCCCAAGGACACACAGCCAGAGTGAAAAGAAAGCTGAACCAGGGCTGAGGCCTCAGGACTACATGTTGAAGAGGAGGCTGTGTGTGTAGAAAAGCCATCTTTCCCTGTCTTCCTCCCTCCCTTCCTCCCTCCCTTTCTTCCTTCTTTCCTTCCTTCCTCCCCCCCCCCCCACCTTCTTCCTTCTATTTCTTTTTAAAACAAAAGGTGTCTTTTGTTGAGGGGACAAAGGGGCTTTGCTGAGCTCCTAGGCCTTTAGAAATCAGGTAATCAATCCTCTGTAAGCAAGCCTGTAAATTGGGGACAATGATTATTGTCCTCCTGATTTCCCTTTCTAAGCCTGCCCCCTCTGCTGACAGTAGAGAGAATTGCCAACTCTGTTGCAAAGCTCTAAGGCATTAGGGGTGATGGGGCTGTTCCCAGGAGGGCCCCCCCACTCCAGTGCAGGTCTAAAGTAAGGCCTTCTCAGGTCCTGGCCCATCCTGTGTCCCAGGCAGTATTGCCCTCGGCAGGTCTGTGAGAGCCTGGGGGCTTCTTCCTAATCAACTCTTCTTCTGCAGGAGCCCATGCAGGTCTGCCTGGGTGATGCAGAGTATCCCGGGAAAGACCCTTGAATCCTTGCCACCCTCCTCACGTGTTGTATGGCTTTGGTCAAATGCCTTAACCATCTGGAGTCTTCTCTTGCTTCACTGGGTGGTTGTGAAGATCAAATGAGTTTATACATGTAAGGGACTCAGAACAGTGCCCAGCATAGAGTAATTGTAATGTAAGTGCGCTGTGATTTTTATGGTGCAACATATATTTATGGAGCCTTTAGGTGCTGGGGAGACTGAGATGGATAACTTGGAGTCTTTGGTCCTTATGAAGCTTGGTGTCTGCCAGGGTGACCAACTGCCCTCTTTGTCAAGGCCTGAGGGCTTTCCTTAGATGAGGATTTATCAGTACCCAAACTGGGAATGTCTATGGTAAACTGAAACAAGTTGGTCACCCTACTGTCACATGGGGGCACAGATGATTAAACAAGCTAGTCCAGTTAAAGACAGTAAAAAAAAGAAGTTTGGGGTGTCATGGAAGGACCCAGCAGGGGAGGACTAAGGCCTGGGAATTAGGGGTGTAGGGAGTAAGAGTTGGGGGAGAGAGGAGGAGAGTGTGCCAGGCACAGAAGTGTCACGTGAGAGGAGCTGGTGGCCAGAGAAAATGTGGCATATAAAGACCAAGGTTTGTCCAGAGACAGAGGCATGTGCACCCTGGACACCCTCGGGTAGGTGCTGGGGGAAGATGCATGGGATAGCAAGGCAGGGATAGGTCTTAAACCAGAGGTGGCCTCTGGGGAGAGCACAGGGAGAGGGGTGCTGGAGATGAGGAAGGAAACCCTGTGGAGCTTTTTGAATTGAGAGGATATAATACCTACACTAAGAGATGAAGTAATGTAACCCAACAATCATGCATGCCTGTGTTCACCCCTGCACCCAGCTCATTCAAGCCAGGGACCTGGAGACAGTGGCTGCAGGACCCTCTGGCAGGGGCTGATCCAGCCTGGGGGGCACCAGGCTGGCCCAGGAAGGGGAAGAGGCCACAGCCACACTGTCTGACGCCTAGGCCTCCCCCCAGGCCTGCAGTAGACAGAACTAAACAGGCCTTCTTATCAGCTGTCGGCCATTGTGTCCCACCCGCTGGGCCCAGTGCTGGGAAAGTGGCCCCCAGCCCTTTGTCAGGGTGGCGAACCAGGGATGTGGGGAGGGTGTTTTCCCAGGGATAGTGGGTGGGTGTCTGTGTAGAACCAGGCCTGGGGCATAGGAGTTGCTCTGCTATAGACTTACTGTGGGGTTTTTAAAAATGAATTTTTGGTGTTATTTTAAAATTATACAAGTAATTCAAAAATGCATTCTCCTCATAAAATAATTGGTATGTGAATTATAAGTTCCCCTGTTGGTTATGTATGGATTTGAGCTATACTTTGTATCCTCCGTGCCTTCATTCAGCCCTCCCAGCCCCTGGCAGGGTGGGCGCCATAATTCTAATTTTCTAGTTGAGCAG
Source organism: Noctilio leporinus (assembly GCA_004026585.1). Lineage (NCBI taxonomy): Eukaryota > Metazoa > Chordata > Mammalia > Chiroptera > Noctilionidae > Noctilio > Noctilio leporinus. The sequence continues at coordinate 76,401 of PVIW01003761.1, forward strand.
ACCAAGGCCCAGGTGCATTCGGGTTTGTTCTAGATCCAGGGAGTGGCCGAGCTGGCTCAAAGACCCTTTCCCATTCCCTTCCAGAAGCCCCACAGTGCCTCCTCATTGAGAGGTGGGGACAAAGAGGCTAGGGAGAAACAGGATCAAAAGCATCATCAGGTCTCTCTGAGCCTCAGTGTCCTCATCTCAGCATTGGAGTCAGACCTGGCCCTGCTCTCAGGGTAGGTGTGAGGGTGGGCCAGGGACTCTCCCTGTGTGCATGCTGAGGAAGGAAGGGGCTAAGGCTCCTCCTCTTTTCACCTCTTCCAGGTTCTGTCCTGAGGGTCAGCCAGGGGTGTTAGGGGGTTGTCCCTAACCACTGCCTTGACATACAAGGTCTGTCAATCCCTACTGGGCTTGGTCCCCAGATACAGCACACCTGGCATTCCCTGCTGCTCCCTGCCTTCTTGCCCAAAGAGGCCAGACTTGGCCTAGCTGACCTGGCTGGGCCAAACCCATGTTTGGGGGTGGGAGTTGGTGCTGGCATAGGGAGGAAAGTAGGAGGAGCCTTCAAAGCTGTGGGGTATTTTGGATTGAGACTGAGGGAGGTTGGAAGTAGAAAGTGGAGGTTGTGGTTGTGGAGACAGAGTTAGGGCAGAGGGGAGGGCTAGGGCTGGGCCCCACCACTATAAGGGCTCCCACAGGCAACCCTAGGAGACTTGACCAACATTGTACTCATCACTTCTCTCCAGACCTGCCCCAGCTCTTGTGAAGGTATATCTTCATTGCACCCAGACTAGAATCTGGGTGTCCAGCTGGTCCCTTGTTCCCCAGGGAGTCAGTGACCAAGTCCGCTGATTCCTGCCTCCCTAATATCTCCTCAGCCAGGGTCTGCTCTCCCTTCCCTGGGGGGCTCAGCCTCTTCCTCTTATTAGGGCCCTGACCCCAATTCCTCAACAAGAGTCCCTTGTCCCCAGTGTTGCTACCCTTTTCCCCCATACTCATTCATATTGCTCCTCAGAATTTGTCAAGTTCCAGGTCCAAAATGCACCCCTGTGTGCCCCTCTTTAAAATCTTTAATAGTTCCCCACTTCTTAGAGGGACTAAACTTAGCATGGCCTTTGAGGCACCCTCTTGCCTGCCCTACTCATCTATTTTATCTGCTTACCCCCTCCCCACCCTGCCTGTCTCAGTCTTTCTGATGCTGTCTAACTGGGGGTCAGGGCTCTCTCAAGGCTTTTGTTCCTGTCATGTTCTCTCCTAGGGCCCCTCCTTGCCCCTGTTGACCTTCTCCCCAGGCCATGGACAACTTTGGGTCTTCATATACAAGGACACATGGCCATGTTACAACCTCTCTAGGTCTCAGTTTTCTTATTTGTCAAATAGGAATAATAACATAGCCAACCTTACTGGGCCCTTATGAGATTAAGTCAATGCCTGGTACATTGTGAAGTGGGTTTACTCAGTTTCTGTGTTCTAAGTAGTTCCTTGCCTTCCCCAAGGGGACGCACAGAGGCAAGTGTGGCCTAGGGCTTGTCTTCTTCTCTACTGTGCCCTCCAGACCCTGAGTTCCTAAGTAGCAACTTTGTTCCATGGCGATGAGGACAAAGATGGTTCTGCTGCACTTGAGGAAGGCCCCAGAGGGGCAAGGGAGAGGGAAGAGTAGTTTGCCTTAGACTCAAGGGTCATCTGTTCTTACCTGCCCTATGGCAAGCAGGGACATTGAGGGCCAGTGTCCCACCCCAAATGATAGAAGTGCCAGGCCAGATAACTAGCCATCTCACTTATAGTAAAGCATTGCTAAGGAGATCACAGTTCCTGGACTGGACTCCCTGGGATTGAATTCTGGCACTGCCACACACCATCATTGTCAAATGTGTGACAATGGGCAAGTTGCATATCTTCTCTGTGCCTGTTTCTCCTTCCCTAAAGTGGCTATACAAATGGTCACATATGTCATAGGATTGATGTGAAGGTAAAATTAATACATGTAAAGCGCTTTGAACAGTGCCTGCACACAGTAGGTGCTCATAGATGCTCATTCTGGCACTCAGGGAACATTGTAGGCAGATTGTATCCCCCTCGCTGTCCTCACCAAAGTCTTCAATCCCAAAGTTTTCTGAGCTGGGAGAATACACAGATATGAGGATGTCATTTTTGGGGGGCCCTCAGCTGAGGGACTCAAGATTATCTTCTTGGGATTGTCTTCTTACTGGGTGTACTTTCTTTTAGGAGCCTAGAATTTATGGATATTTTTGTGTGTCACCTGGGATGATCACTTCCCCTTTCTTGGAAAATAGGAGATAGACTTCAGGATAATTATAGCTCCTTCCAGTGCCAAAGCAGAGGATTCTGGGATAGGGCCCAGAGCAGGCAGATTGGCCGATGGGGACTTGGTGGATATTATGGACTAAATTGTGTCCTTGCCAAAATTCATATGATGAAGTCCTAATCCCTAGTACATCAGAATATGACTTTATTTGAAAAAGTGATCCTTACAGAGGTAACTAGGTTAAAATGAGGTTGTTAGGATGGGCCCTTACCTAATATGATAGAGATAGATGACATATAATAAGAGAAGAGGAGATAGATGACAGACACACATAGAGGAAAGACCAAGTGAAGACTCAGGGAAAAGACAGCCATCTACAAGGCAAGGACAAAGGCCTCAAAAGAAACCACATGCCTTCTGGTCAAAATGGTGGTATAGGCAGACATGGCTCACCTCTTCACACAACCACATCAAAATTACAACTAAAATATAGAACAACTGTCACTCAGAACTGTTGGAAATTGTGTTGAATGGAAATCTGACAACTACAGCATTAAAGAAACCACATCCATCCAGACTGGTAGGAGGGGCATAGACCTGAAGCTGGTCTCTCACCCAAATGTGGTGGGTAAAAACTTGGGAGGGATGTCTTGGGAGCGAGGAGTCTCAGCCCCACACCAGGCATCCCAGCCCAGGGTTCCAGTGCCGGAAAGATAAATCCACACAACTTCTGGCTGCAAAATCCAGTGGGGATTGAGGTGGTGGAATAAACTGCTGGAGCTCCAAGCAGTCCCTCAGAGAACCCACACATGGACTCACCTACTCAGACCACTCCCTGAGCTCCAGGACCAGGGTAGCAGCTTGAAAGGTACCCATGGCATAAAGGGAGGACCTGAAGTGTCTGGCATAAAGACCAGCAGAGGCCATTGTCTCTTTTCTAAGCTCTCCCCCCAACAGAGCTGGCAAAGATGGTACCATATCTGAGACTCCATCAACCATGTTAACACTGACCAGCCTTTGAGATTCCCAGAGACTCTGCCCCACCCAACTTAGGTGCCCACCCAAGTTACTTTTCCATATGAATGGCTAGCATTGGCACCTGCTTTACAACATCCTCAATCCTATCAAACAAGAAACAGATGGCCTCAGTGAGCCCCAGGCCCAGCACTAGAAGCAGCAGCCTAGATTCGCAGCTTGGCTTTACCTGAAATCTCCAAGCCCAGCATAAGTAGTAGCCATTGCACATTGCTTTATAGCTCAGGCAGGGTGGCCCCACACTAAACACAGGTAGGTGCTGATTTTCACCTGCACCACCCAGGAAACCCCAGGGCCAGCACACCTAGTAGACAGCTACAGACCACAGTGGAGCACCACCACCCTGCCCCGGTACATCTGATTCTCCACAAAGGGTGGAGGTTGGCCTTCAGTGGTCACAGCCTGGATAAGTCTCTTCCATTGATCTGCCAATAGCAACCAAGGTTCAACTACAAGAGGCGGGTATACTCAGCCCATGTGAAGTGTGCACCTCAAGTACCTAGCTTGGGTGACAGGAGAGGCTGTGCCACTGGATACTATAGGACACCTACTACATTAGGCCACGCTACCAAGACACAGATCAAAGCAGCTGTATCTAACACACAGAAATAAACACTGGGAGGCTGCCAAAATAAGGAGACAAAGAGACATGGCTCAAATGAAAGAACAGATCAAAACTCCAGAAAAAGAACCAAACAAAATGGAGACAAGTAATCTATCAGATGCAGAGTTCAAAACACTGGTTATAAGGATGCTCAAGGAACTTAGTGAGGACCTCAACAGCATGAAAAAGATCCAATCAGAATGTAGGATATCCTTATTGAAATAAAAGACAGTTTATAGGAAACAACAGTAGAGTGGGTCAAGCTAAAAGTCAAATCGATAATATGAAACATAAGGAAGTATAAAACAACCATCAGAACAACAAAAAGGAAAAGCATCCAAAAAAAAAAGGGGATAGTAAAGCAGTCTCTGGGACAACTTTAAAGAGGTCCAACATTCACATCACAGGGGTGCCAGAAAAAGAGAAAGAGACAAGAAACCAGAAACCTATTTGAAAAAATAATGAAAGAAAAATTCCCTAATTTGGTGGAGGAAATAGATATGCAAGTCCGTGAAGCACACAGAGTCCCAAACAAGATGGTGGAAAAGGGGCCTGCTTCAAGACACGTTATAATTAAAATGGCAAAGGGTAAAGATAAAGAATCTTAAAAGTACCAATGTAACAGGATCCTTTGGTGGGGGAGTAGGGGGTGATCCTCAGTTTTAAAGTGCCCTTTTTGCCCGCCTCCAGGAATGACTCTTAATAACAGAGTTTGGTGAAAAGGGAAGGTATTTTGTTTATTTGAGGGATATACAGATTTATATTAAAGGTGCAATTATGCCATTAAATCCCACTCCCTTTAAAGACACCCAAAATATACAGTCCTGCCTGATTGGGCTCGCTTTAAAACAGACAAGCAAAAAATACTGTCTTTCAGAAACACAACAGTTCACAACTTAGCATTCTGGTTATAAATTCAAAGTTCTCAGATGCTGCAATACCCAATTAGAGGAGTATCTTGTGCACACTCCCCAACTCTTAAACCACATACAATTCCCTATCTCTGCAAAAACTGCATGTCTCCCTTTTCCCCCCTTTTAGCCCCCTCCTTTCTCAAGCCAGGTGAGTTCTCAGGCGAGTGTCTGTTTGTAGGTCCTCCAAGAGAGAGAGGGAGAGTGCCTGTCTGCACATCTGTGCAGGAGAGAGAGGAGAGAAGGGAGAGGGAGAGAGAGGGAGGAGAGAGAGGAGGAGAGAGGGAAATAGAAAGAAAGAGAGAGGGAGGGAGAGCACACGTATCTGTCTGCATGTCTTTCCGGTGGGGGGGGAGGAGACAGAGACAGAGAGAGACAGAGAGAGAGACAGAGAGAGAGACTGTGAACTTGTCTCCTTATTTTTATTTTAAAGCTGTAATGGCAGCCTGTGATGCAGTGGTAGGACGGCCAGTCATGACCACCTATGAAATCTCATGTAGTCCTGTAAATTCTTTCATCATTACTCTACAGTAAAAAACCCCTCTTGCCCAGGCTGGTGGCACAGTGGATAAGGCACCGGCCTGCGAACCCAAAGGTCGCTGGTTCGATTTCCAGCCAGGGTACATAACCAGGTTGCAAGCCAGGTCTCCAGCCAGGTCTGTAGCTGGAGGGAGGTAAAAGGCAACCATACATTGATGTTCCTCTCCCTCTCTGCCTCTCTCCCTTCCTGTCTCTCTGGAAATAATAAATAAAATCTTAAAAACAAAAACCCCTCCCATCTTCTTGGGGTAAAAGGTTTATCTAGTTATTTGTACAGCCAAACACTAGTTACCAGCCCTAGATATGGAAAGTACCTCTCTCAGGAAAAATGGCTTACTTTAGTGTCCCACCCCAAACTGCAAAGAGTAGGGGATTTTGGCTTTTTCCCACTCTGTAACAGCAAGAGAAAGAAGTTAGTTACCTACATGGGAGTCCCCATAAAGCTGTCAGCTGATGCCTCAAAAGAAACTTTGCAGGGTGTAAGGGATTGGCAAGAAATACTCAAAGTCATGAAAATCAGGCACCTATAGCCAAGTTTGCTCAACCCAGCAAAGCTGTCATTTAGAATTGAAGGGTAGATAAAGAACTTCCCAGACAAGAAAAAACTAAAGGAGTTCATCATCACCAAATCATTATTACATGAAATGTTAAAGGGACTTACTTAGGAAGAAGAAGATCAAAACTATGAACAATAATATGGCAAAACAACACTTGCTCTGTCCTGTGTGGCTCAGTGGATTGAGTGCCGGCTTGTAAATGAAAGGGTTGCCCATTCGATTCCCAGCCAGGCCAGGTCCCCAGTTGGGGGTGCTCAAGAAGCAACCAATGAATATTTCTCTTCCTTTCTTTCTTTTTCCCATCCCCTCTCTCTGAAAATAAATAAAATCTTTAAAAATGGCAAAAAATACAGTCTATCAACATACGAATCTAAAAAACAGACTAAGCAAACGAGGAACAGAGATAGAATCATGGATACAGAGAACGTGTTGATGGTTGCCAGGTGCGAGGGGTGGGGGTGTGGGGGAATGGGTGAAGAGGTGAGGGGATTAATAAGTGCAAATAGGTAGTTACAGAATAGCCATGGGGATGTAAAGGACAGTAAAAGAAATGGAGTAGCCACATAATTTGTACATATAACCCATGGACCTGAACAATGGTGCAGGTATTGCCTGAGGGAGTGAGGGGTGCTGAGGGGGACAAAGGGAGAAAGATCAGAACAACTATAATAGCATAACGAATAAAATTAATTAAAAAAAAAAATGGAAACCAGCCATATTGACACCTTGATCTTGGATTTATAGCCTCGGGAATTGTGAGGAGATAAGTTTCTGTTTTTTAAGCTACCCAGCCTGTGGTACTTTGTAATAGTAGCCCTAGAAGACTAATAAAGGGTTAGATGTTGTCTGCCTAGTCCTAGAAGGACTGTCTTTGATTCACCAGGCTATCAGGACCTGTTGAGGGCAAGAACCACTATTTCTCCATAGCTTTCAGAAGAGAAGAGAGGCCTGAATCACTGGGGGACACTGGGGTCCGTAGGATAATAAAATTTGGTCTGACTGTATGCCTACTTCTGGCCATTCCTTTTTCCCTTAGTCCTATCTAGCTTTCAAGGTAGGTATTTTATACTTAGTCACATTTTTCAGAGGGGAAAACAGAGGTTTAGAAAGTCACCTGCCCAATAATTTCAGCCTTGGTCTCCTGGCCCCCCAATGCAGACTCTTTCTTGTATACTCTTGTTCCCCTCCAAGAAGGCCTTCTACCGTGCCTTGGGTGAGCTAGTGCTCTTGTCACTGTGGCATTTGGCCATGTACCCTGCACCCCGGGAACAAGGGAGAGCTGGGTAGGTCCTAGGCTCCAGGCCAGAACACACTACCCTCCCACCCCCTCCAGCTTTCCTCAGTTCTTTTTCTGTTGTTTCTTTGCTCAGCCGGCCCCTGTTATCTTCCTCTGAGTCTGACGCCTAGTTCTTCCTGTTTAAAATTCAGACTGTAGACTTTTCCTTTGGGGGTGGTTCTGTGTTTGTTTTGTGTTTTGGATCCCCCCCCCTCCCCAGCTCCTATCTCTGGCACTTTAGGTCACGAGGATTAACACCCCATTTTCAGTACCCCAGTGCCTGAGTGACTGTGCTATCGCATTGGGTCCTCTGCCCAATGTGATAGCAGGGGGAGGAGGGCAGAGCCTGCCACTTTTTACCTAGCTGTAATATCCAGGGTCCCTTAGCCCTTCCCTGCTGCCTCCTTTTTATCCACATCCCCTCCCCTACCCCAGCCCAAGCTGAGGGTCTCCAGGCTCCCTGCAGCACTCTGCTTTAAGCTCAGCACACCCCAGGAAGGAGATTCCGCCATAGGATAGGGTGGATGTGAGCCACCCTGGTGAGTTCTACTCCTGAGAGGGGAGATAGGACCCTAGAACATATTTGAATCAGGAGTCAGGAGACCTGGGCTCCCATCTTGGCTTTCCATCCCATGCTGTGTGAGCTTGGGCATATCATGCCACTCTCTGGGCCTCAGTTTTTTCACAGGAAGGTGGCTGAGGAATTGAGTCAACTGGCCCCTAAAAGCCTCTCAGCCTAATGAGCTGATTTAGGCGCTGGTGGGGTACCATTGGGGACTCCAGGTGGGGCAATTGTGGGAAGACACTGAGGACAGAGAGCAGGCAGCAGGTGTGGCATGCTTAGCCTCTGAAGTGCAGACCCAGCACCACCTATTCTAGGCAGCCTGTTTTCTCTAAAGCTCTGCAGTACTTCCTGGCCCCACCAGAAACACTGGGAAGGCTTCGGGCTTGGAGTGAGACTTTGGTAAGGTCCTCGATGCCTCTGAGCCTCAATGTGCTTTTCTGTCAGATGGAGGTAATATCTGTCTTGTAGGGTTGCTGATGGCACTTGACATATAGGAGGTGCTGAGTGCATGGTGGGTCAGGTTGTCGTTATCTTTTGGTTGGGGAATGAATGTGAGGGCTCCTTACTGGCTGTGAGCTTCTAGAGGGAAGGCATCAGGTCTGACCCATTCTTAGATACCCCTGGCCTGGGAGCATTGACTGAGAAGGGATGTGCCTCATTAGACATGGTGTCAGGCACTTCTCAAACCCACATCATACCCTCTCCGCTCACCTTTGTGTGCCAACTCTTATTAATGCAGCCAGCTTTGTGCAGGTGCATGCTGGTGGTCCCTGGCCTTGCTGCCCAGCCTAGTTCTTGCTTTCTGCCCCCAGATGAAGAGAGCCAGTGGGTGATGTTCCCCTTCTAACCTGCAGGGAACTGATTCTGAGTGCATTCTACTCAGCCCCTCCAAGGGCCCCAGCAGGATGGAACCCCAGTTGTTCACAGTTGTGACTAGCTTGGTAATGCCCTTAGGTTGACTTTCCTTATTCCGCTGTCCCACTCATCCCAGTCCTCATTTCTGACTTTTGAGGGACATCTGTGAGAGGCCAGAGCCTTTGGGAAAGGACTCCCAACGATCATCAGTGTGTGAGTTGTAGCTGTTGTGCCTGAAAACCTCAGACTAAGCCCAGTGGGCTGGAGCTGGGGCCTGAAGGAAAGCCTAGCCCTGCAGAGAGCCTCTGCCCAGATTCTGCTCCTCTCATAAGCCCAGCAAGCTAGGGATGCATCCGTCTTACAGATGGAGCAGCTGGATGTAGTGGCAGAGCGGGGTGCTGAACCCCCACCTGCAAATTCCCAGTCCACTCAGGCATCCATCGTTTATCCCATTGGAACCCTAAGGAAGGGCCAGAGCCAAGCTAAGCTTCACATCTTTTTTCTGTCTGTTGGTAAGTTTTAGACTATCTTTTCTACTATTCCTAATATTAGGAAAAAAGTCTAGCTATTCTTTCCCATCTCTCAACCCCCAACCCCAACCCTCAGGGAAGGTCCCATAGGAGGGGCCTGAGAGGCTACCTTCCCTCATCCCAGGGCCCTGGAGCACCCCCACCTAGCCTCACACAAGGGGAAAGCTGGCTGCCCTAAGTGGGCCTTGCGGAGGCCCAGCCGTTAGGAACATGGGCTCTGATTCCAAGCTCAGTTCCCTGGACATGTTACAGCCTCTCTAGGCCTCAGTTTCCTTATTTGTAAAGTAGGAAACATAGCATAGCCAACCTCACAGGGTCGTTGGGAGATTAAGTCAATGTCCAGTACGTCGTGAACTGGGTCTGTTCAATTTCTGTGTTCTGAGTAGCTCCTTGCCTTCTCAGACAACAGAATCAGGTTTGGCAGACATGGTGAGGTGTGGGGTGAGATAGAGCCTAGAGTTTGTAGCCAGAGACCCAGGTCCCAACCTGGCTTTGACAATGACTGGCTGTGTGACTTTGGCCCTGCCAGAGGCTCCACTGCTCCCCTATGCATGGAGATAATTGTTGAGAGGCTCCAGTGAAAACTTGTGCTGTATGGAGCCGGTCTGCTGGCCTGGTCCCAGTCCCCACCCCAGCCAGCTGGGGCACCAGGATAGGCAGGCATAGTGATCGCTGGGCAGCTGGCTCCCAGCATCCTGCCGCCAGCTCCCCAGGCTACCCGTCTGCACGTCCTGCCCTGCCCAGCCCGCCAGGGTGGCTGAGGCTTGGAGCCGATGGAATCAGTGTGCCCTTCCCTCCTTTGTCTGCTGGTGCTTCCTTCCCTTCACAGCATGCTTTCTTTTTTTTTCTGGTTTATCAGGCCCTGGGGAAAGCCGGGGCCAGCCAGGCTCCCAGCCGAGCACCCCTGGGAGGCCGCCAGCTAGGAGCAGACGTCTTAGTCTCTGGGACTGGCGGCTCAGCCATTCCCCTCCCTCCACCTGACCCCAGCAGCTCCAGTCTGGCAGTTGGGGCCTCTTCCAGCTTGGGGGAGGCCACCAAAACCTCCTTTCAGAGGCTCAAAGCCTTGGGGTGCTTAGGATACACAGAAGCCCCCTCCTCACTTTAGGAGAAAGGAAGGACCTGAAAGGGCCTGTCTCCTAGCTTATGACTCCTTCCTTATCCCACATAGGCATCTCTTGTCTCCCTCAAGGTAACTGGCAAGTCTAGGGACCTGTGTTCTGCAAGTCCTAACTGTGCATTCCAGCCTTGCCACTCACTAGCTGGACAAGTTAACTAACACCTGTGCCTCAGTTTACAAATCTATTCAAAGGGAATAATGGTCTCTGCTTCATGGGTTGGTTTGAAGTCTGGAGGAGACAATGTGGATGACACCTTAGTTTAGAACAGACATTCTCATGGGGTGATACTGCCCCACAAGGGGCAAAAATTGGCTCAGGGAGGAACATGAAAAAAATCTTAAATCATGGGTATGCACATGGAACTGACATAGATATATAGTGTACCTAGGGTATTAGAATTTTGTACTGGGGTGTGAGTAGAAAAACATGGTCTCTAAAGGCTCTTGGCGTAGGGGTGGAGGGCAATGCATTTAGATAAAAGGTTTAGAATCACTGCTTTTGAGTTAGAGCTCAGTTAATTCATCCCTCTGCACAACCTTTCCTTGCTTCTCTGGCTGGCCCCACCCAGCACAGGCTTTATAGTAAGAGAGGGACTCAGGTTATGCTCAACCTCAAAAACTCCCGAGAATGGTTGGTGGGATCATCCAGGTTTCGACATAGGAAAATTTATTCACTTGACATTTGTCCAAGGTCACAAAACTGCCTGTCAGAGCAGAGTTCAAGGTGGGAAATGACAATGTTGGTCCCAGCTCTCAACCAATAGCCAGAACAAATGGGGTGGGGGTGGGAGGAATGTGGCAAGTTTGTGCTAGAGGTGAGACCAAGCCCCGTAGGCAGGCTAGGCATGGTGGCAAGCTTGTCCAGCTCAGAGAAGATGGGACCTTTCAGGTGAGCTTTGATGGATGGCTAGGAGTTTCTTAGGTGGAAAAGAGCAGAAGAAAGTGCCAGGTAGCAGATACCACCTGAACACAGATACAGAAGTGCGTCTGGGAGCTGTGAGTGGGATGGTGCCATGGCGAGAAGGTGGAAAGTCAAGAGGAACCCTGTGCAGCTTCACAGGGCAACTTTATTCATATTTCCTCTTTGGTCCTATTTTTCCCCTGTAACATCCTTCGTATATACAAGTCATGTGTATTCTTTGTAGATAGGTTGGAAAGCCTCAAGAAGTGGACAGAAGCCCCAGTCTTGCACTTCAGAGGGAATTTTTTAAGGAGTTTTTGTTTTTTGAATTTGTATCTCCTGTTATCTCTGATGAGCTTGGCTTTCAGGAGTCGGGGAAGGAGCACACAGACATGTCCTTGTATTCTCTCTCAAAGCCCAGAACTGTATTCACTGCTCTACATACGTTAATCAATTTCCTGCCAAACTCTGTGGAAAGGGTAATCTTCCCCTCCTTTTCACAGTGGGGAAATCGAGGCCTCAAGCTGTAAAGTGACTCAAGGTCATGTATCTGGTGAATTGGTGGGCCTGCGTGCCTTGGTACTTGGACATGATGGTCATCTGAGTCTCCTCACCCCACAGGACTGGAGACCACAGACAGTCCTTAATGGATTCCAAGAATTGCTGAAACTACAGATAAAATCTGGACAGATGGAGAGCTTTTTGGGGACTGGTTGACAGTCTTCGTCAGGCTCCCAAATGAGTCCATGCCCCAAATCAGAACCACTCTGGGCCCCCAAAAGTTTCCAGAGCTCAGGGCCCATCTCCTGGGAGACTCAGACACACAGATCGCTTAGGGGTACCAGGGTGGGTACAAGTGTGGGACAGGAGAGAGAGCTCCAAGCCAGGAGAAAACTAGATCCTTATGAGGCTTCTTCTCTGGCCTTAGTTTTTGTGCCTGACTTGGTCCATCCTTAGAATGTACCTCCTCACATCTACTCTAAAACTCATGCGGAAGCTCAAGCATATTTTACCCTGCCCTCTGTGCTACCTAAAAGTAGAAAGAGCTCCAGGGAATAGAAAGAGTTCCAGGTTCTTGGCTGCTTATAATAGTAATGATAACAAACCAAATAAAGGTAGACCATAAAAAACAAGCACACAAACAACTCCTTGCAGATTCTTTGGGAAGAGACAGGCTTTGTCTGGGACACCTGCCTTCAGCTGTACTAGAACCTCAAGTTTTGGACAGCTAATCCTAGTGACTCCTATTATCTGTAGCAAACTTTTCAGGTCCCTCCTCCTGCAAGGCAGTGCTGGCTGCACTTGGGCTCTACCCAAGCCACAGTCTTCCACTCTGCAACATCAGGGGAGGGGACAAGTTCATCTCTGGATTTTTCCAGTGTTCACTCTGTGATTTCCATGACCAACTCACCAATCACAGCTTTTGTTCACCCTGTACCCTCTGCCAGGATGTCCTAATTCTCTTTTCTGTCTGGCCTACTCCTACCCTCTTTTCTCCAAGGCCTGCTTCAATGACCACTACTTCTGGAAAGTCTTCCCTGATCTCACAGGCTAGAAGGGCTTATGCTTAATCCTGGATCTCACCTTGCAGTTCCTGTATCTCGACAGCACCTCTGAGAATTATGTCCTTGCCAGCCTAGGAGCATCCTAAGATTGTTTTGTTCAGTCTAAATCCTCAGCACTAGCATAAGGCATGACATTTGGACAATGCTCTGTGAGTTCATTGAATGAAAAAACAGTGAATAAGTGAGTCAATGAGTAGATGAATTTGTATGTACCTCCTTCTTCACCCCTAAGAATGTGGCCTCCTTCCAGACCCCTGACAGTGGCCTGAAATGCCTTCTCCGCAGCCTGTATCTCAGAGGCTTTGTGATTAGCTTATAGTTAGTATTCGATGTGGCTCAGCTGGGAAGACTGGGTAAAGTGCATGCCCCTGTTTATTTGGCGTATTTGGTCTGCCACAATGCATGATGCTGCCTTAGTCTGGGGAAGCTCAAAGGGATCACAGGGAAATGGGATAGGGAAGGCTTGTGGTGGCCCATAGATTCTGACCTGCACATGGCTGCCATTCACCAGCCACTGTGGCCAACCTAGCCATCCGCATACCCCTAGGAGCTGGGGCATAGAGATGGAGGCTACCAGGCCTGGCCAGCTACTCCTGAGAGCAGCTGTTCCAGCCCTTAGCTTAGAAGAATGACGGAGAAACTGAGGCCTGGAGGCAAAAAAGGTCCCTACAGCCCTGGCCTGGTGCCATGGTTGGTTGGAGCACTGTCCCGTGCACAAGAAGGTTGGTGGGTTCGATCCCTGCTTAGGGCATGGATAGGAGGCAACCAATTAATGTTTCTCTCTCACAGAGATGTTTCTCTCACATATAGATTTCTCTCTCTCTAGAAAATCAATAAACATGTCTAAGGGTGAAGATTTAAAAAAAAATTAGGCCCTGGCTGGTAGCACAATGGATAAGGCGCCGGCCTGCGAACCCAAAGGTCGCAGGTTCGATTCTCCAGCCAGGGCACATAACCAGGTTGCAAACCAAGTCTCCAGTCAGGTCTGTGGCTGGAGGCAGGTGAAAAGCAACCATACAATGATGTCTCTCTCCCTCTCTGCCTCTCTCCCTTCCCCTCTTTCTAAAAATAATGAAATAAAATCTTAAAAAAAAAAAATTAAAAAAGGAAAAACACCTTCCTGCCCCAGAGCCCATTATCAATATGATAGACTTGTAGAAGCTGAGTGGGGTAGGAATACAAAGGTTATGTAGTCCAAGTCTATGAGTTTAATGAGGAACTGTGGTTCAGAGAAGTTAACCTGTTGAAGGTCATACAACTACGAAGCATATAATCAGGGTTTACGTGGTCTTATACTCGGACTTCTGAGCATTTGGCAACACTGCCTCTTTGTTGCTCAGGGTAGATTTGTGGGTGAATTACATTACTTGGTTTTTGTTTATCTGCATTTTCTAATTTTTCTTCAATGACTATGCAATACTTGTATCATAAATTCAGCTAAACGAAAACAGGAGTTTTGTATGAGTTTGTTTGTTGTATGTGTGTTTTAGTGATTTTAAACTAATCAAAGGAATGTATGCAGCTCTAAGTGTCTCTAAGCAACTCTGTACAACCTCCCCCAAGCCAGCTGTGTTGTTCCTTAAGCCAGTCCACCTCCAAAACTTATTAAGAGGGGCTCCTCAGTTTTCCCTCCCCAGGGTAAACTATCATGTCACTGGTACCTTTAGAAAACATATCTCCCACTAAAGTCAGAATATTTTCATGCCCAGGCACTGAGGCAACAGGTAGGGCACTGCCCTGGGAATCAGGGATCTCGAAGTCTAACCTATTGCCTTGTTCTGTAGTCCCGAGCAAGCCCTTTCCCCCTCTGGGCCTCATTTTCTCCATCTGTCTATAAGGGGTTTACCAGGTGATCTCCAAGGACCCTTCTTATCCTCATGGTCCTGTTTTCAAGCATTCTGTCAGCCACAGAGCTGAGGCAGAGTTAAAGGCATCTCAAGTTAGCTCATGTCTCTGCAGCACTGGGAATTTCAAATAACTTTCATCATCGAGCTATCGACCAGGCAAAGCAGGCCACCAACTCTGAGAAACAGCCTTCTAGGTATCCCTCCAATGTGGGTTTATGAACAGAGTGTTTATCAGGGTACTGCTTTTGTGTACACAGAGTGTTGAAACATAAGTACACTTCAATAACACAGCCTTACATTGCCTGCCAGTGTATCAGGTTTGGATGGTTGATCTCTAAGGGAGATCAAGATAGAAGTGGCTGTTTAATGTATGTAGCGCTTTTTGGAGAGTTTGCAGTTGAAAAGGGAAGATGAGAGGATAATGCTTATCAGAAAGGAGTGGAAATCTAAGGGAATTTTAAGGATGGGAGATGGGCAATGTCAGATGTCTTCCTGAAGCTTACATCATCTAAGCCAAGTCCAGTTGATATGAAGGGTCCTAGGCCAATGGGATGGTTCCATCTTTAAACAGGCTCACCTGGCAATTGTTCTGTTGGTCTAGCCTGGGGCTGGGCTTTTTCTGTGTTTCTCAGGTCCTATCTTTCTTTGGCCATGACTGCTGGAGCCACAGCTACTAAGCCAGACCTCTTTCCCAGGTAGTTCTAAGGTCTTCTAGGCAGGGCAAAGTCTGTCTTTCCCACTTACCCCAACACCAAGTGGGAGAAATACAGTCAGCAAGCAGAACCAGGAGTCAAGGGAGATTTTCTAGAGGAGAAGATTTCTGTGCAGACCCTGCAGATAGCCTGGCAGGAGAAGTAGCTTGTGCAAAATTGTGTCTAGGCTTTGGCCACATAGCTTAGTTGGTTGAGTGCCATCCCAATAAGGCCAGGGTTGCAGGTTTGCTCCCCGGTTAGGCACATATAAGAATCAGTCAATGAATGCATAAGTAAATGGAACAACAAATTGATCTCTCTCTCTCTCCCCTCTCTCTAAGAAAAAAAAGTGTGTGTGTGTGTGTGTGTCTAGAAAATGTCAGTGTGAGGCAAGTGAGGCAGGAGGGCGGGTGGGAGATGAAAGGGTAAATCCTGGACCTTGTAGGCTGTGGAAACTGCTAGGAAAGCTGGGCTTTGAGGATTATTGAGAACCACAGAACCAGCATGGAGGAGAGCCAAGGACAGGTCTGTGTTTTAGAAAAGGTATTATATAGGGAGGGAGAAGAGTGGATGAGTTTGAGGTATGAAGGGGGACTGGTGGGGCTAGATGTGTGACAGAGTGGGAGGGGTAAAGGAGGGCTCTATGTTTCTGGCTAGGGGACTGCAGAGGATTCTAAACATGTCCCTTGAGGGCAGGATGCTCTCTCAGAGCCCAAGGAAAGCTGGGTAGGGTGTCCAGAGTGCAGCAGACAAAGGTATTTGGAGATGAGGGGGAAGATAGTTGAAAGTCACCTGTGCTCAGGTAGTGGTTGAATCTGAGCATGGATGAGCCTGTCTTGAGACAATGAGGACAGAAAGGTAAGCCTGGAGCCAGTGTGTCCTGGCATTAGGGACAGAATGGAAGGATAGGATCCTCTTTGGGAGCCTGAACAGAAGTGGCCAGAAGGTGCAGGGTGTAGGTACTGGAAAGCATGGGCCCCAGGATAGCAGGACAGAGACAGTTTAGTGAGGGAGCAGCCAGCCAGGCCAAAGGATCATGTGGATTTGATCACATGGAGATCACTGATGAACCTGTCACATGCAGGTCACCAGATGAGGCAAAGCCCCTGGCATCTCTTTCCTGAGCAACTGCCACATCCTCTTGTCTCTTGCTTTGTCATCAACCCTCAAGTCTAGTATTCACCTCACAGTGTCTGTGGGGGCTTTCAAAAACACACTTAGGTCACCGTGCACCCAGGTTTCTAATGACCTCTTGCCTTCCCACCACCATTCTTGATACCTTCTGGCCTCTGCCCCATTCCCATTCATATTTTGGCCCTTGCTCTGAACAAGACACATGCTTGAAGCTTTTCTGACCTACAGGGATCCCCTCTGGCCTTAGTACCTCCACATGGGATACCCTCATGGCCCACACCCTCACTTCACCTGGTTCTACCCCACTGTCAGATCACTGGGCAAACTGCCTTCTAAAGAAAGGTCCCTGAATCTGACCCTCACACATACTCCAAAGAAGGCTTTTTGTTATGTACATACTGTACCCACTATAGAATACTTTCTACAGCTGTCAGTAAAATTTTAATTGTGCTCCTTATCTTTCTCTTTAGAATGAAGTACTGTGAGGGGCAGAGGCTGGTTCTGTTGTGTCTTCCAAAAACTGCAACACCAGGCTTAGCACCTGGCAATGACTAAGGGCCTAGAGAATTTTAATGAATGAGTACATACTAATGAATGAGAACACAGACGCAATAGGATAACTGGACATCCATAGAGAAAGTGCAGGCTATTGAGAAGTTTGTAAAAAGGAGAGAGTGTGATACTTGGAGGGGACAGGGCTTAGCCAAGCTGAGCCAGTCACACTCAGCCTGTTTTACAGGATAATGATAATTGTTAGGCACACAGTATAGGATCAGTAAATGATGGTCTCTTGACCTCACCCACTTCCGAAGTCTTAAAAGTGCAGCTCCTGTTGGCTGGGGGTTAGGCCCCTTGCACCAGCATCTCAGAATGGGCGGACCCCCACGGCAGGAAGCACCCACTCCTGACCCAGACCCTAATGGAAAGACTCTTTACGGACAGGCTGAGAAAAACCTGCTGGCAGTGGGGTGGTAGGACCTGTGGCTTCAGGATGCTCCACTCCCAGGTTCTGAGCAGCCCTGGCTGCCTCAGTTCCTGGGCCCCACAGCCTGCAAGAGTAACAGCAGGGAAGGGAGCCCCTGGTTCACAAGCCTGTCAGAGCAGGGCGCAGTAGGGTTGACCTCCCCAACCCCCCCAGACTCCTAGAGGCGAGGAAGGGGCAGGCAGTGTCCTAACAGGGTGAAACCACCAAGGGAGTCCCATGCACCCCACCTGCCTGAATGGGTCCCCCTTCCTGCCCTGCCCCTCCCCCTCTCTCCCCTCCCAAACGGATGTTTGAGTTAGGTTTTTGTGACCCAGCTGGACGGGAGGGGCCGCCTGTGGAGCCGCCGGCTTATCGCGCCTGTCTCCGTGCTGTCTCCTGCGGGCCGGCCTCCCAGGCGGCGGCTTCTCGCCCAGCCCGACTCCCGCTAGGCTCCACAATGGCGGGCTGGTCCCTCTGGGCTCCCCCAGGGCAAAGCTGGGGTGGAAGTGTCCCGCAGAGTAGAGAGGAGGCCTGACCCTAGTCCCCTAAGCCTAGGGAGGGTGTGGGAGAGGGTGGGGCTGCTGGTGGGTGGAAGGGCCACCTAGAGGTAAGAGGCCCTAATCACCCTCCTTGGCAGCTGATGTGGGAGGAACTGGCCAATTTGGAACCGTGAAGACCTTTGTGGGAGATTGCCCAGTCCCCATTTTGTAGAAAAGATACTTGGGGCCCTGAAAGACACAACTGGCCAAAGTTCCCTCCTCCCCCACCTCCTATCAAGATCTTCCCCATCCTGAGTCTAGAAGGCTTTCATTTCCCAGAGCCTGGGTGCCAGTGGCCAAGAGGCAGGAGCCAAGAGGCAGGAGCCAGCTGAGCCCCAGAGTGTGCCAACTAGTGAGATCTGTGGAGTCTCAGGTCCTGACCCAGCAAAAATGACTGGGTTCCTTTGCAGTGGGGATGGAGACAGCCCCCTTTCCTACCATTGTCTCTATTCTAAACAATAATGACCACCTTTGCTCTGGTTGTTCCCTCTGCTTAAGGTGAATACCCTCTTCACTTCAGCTCGTAGGAATCCTCCCCTCTCTCTAAGGTGCCACCCAACGACCACCTTCAGCCCCTAGGTGATGGGAGGGACACTAGAACCTATACATGCAAAAAGAACAAAAGCCACCTTTTCACTTCCTCCCAGCTGCAGGGGTCTGAAGTAACCCAGAAAGTTATAGGTAAAGACACTTGGGATCGGAGTAGGTGGTATAAACTGCTCTTTAAGGCTGTAAGGTGGGTTAGCCCTGCAGGGAATACCTGCAGGTGAGTCTGAGCTCAGATGTCGTGCAACCACCAGACAGCCCCCACCCCGAAGCCCCAGCCAGCTCTCTGCCAGTGCCATGTGTAAGCTTGGGGGCTGCTGAGCTGAGAGGCAGTGGTGAAGAGCTTGGACGGGGATGGAGCAGGCGTTGTGGAGTCCTAGGTGAGAAGAGAAGCCAGGGAACACCTAGGAAGGGATGTCTGAGTTGCTCTTGGTGGTTAAAAGGAAGAAGGCAGAGAGCCCAGCAGGGGCAGGGGCCTGGGGATCCATGTGAGAATCTGGGGTATAGCAGAAGGATGTAGGGTGGTTGTAGGAGGTGGAGATAAAGGCTAAGCTGTATTGAGAAGCTCTTAAATTTCAAGTCAAGGACAGAAGAACAGGTCTCATATTACATGCTACTTTACCATATTAATAAAATTATAAATAATAATGATTAATAATAGGTGTTGTACCCATCTTACTACTGAGCATACTTAGGCTCAGGGAGATGCCTTGGCCCAGACTATGTCAGTAACTGGGAGAACTGGAATTTGAGCTCAGATCATCCTATTGTGGAAGAATGGGCTGCACGCAGCCTTCCTGCACAGCCTCCAGGGAATGGAGACATGGAGAGGCCTTTGGTGCCATTTGTTCCACCCTCTTTTCACCATATTTGTATGGATGAAGACACCCAGGTCCCAAGAGGGGCCAGGCTTGGCCTCACTTTCCTTCTTCCCAATTTGATAACCCTGGTGTCCACCCCATGTTCCTAGGGCAGGAGCTGGTTAATAACAGATGTGCATCTCTCTGCCCAGTCTCCTGTCCTCCCACTTGGTGGGTGCCAGTCAGTGCCTGGGAATCTGTAGTTTTGGCAAGCATTTTGGTGATTCTGAGTCTGCTGTTTGCCCTCAGTCATTCGGGGACCACAGACATTTCCCACAAGCTTCTCACTGAGCCCTTCCTGGCTTGCTTCCTCCCTTCCCCCTTAGCCTGCCCCCCAAGGGCACATGTTCCCTCCACTCCCCTCCACTTGTATGCACCCTAAGCCCTTCCTTTTCAGGCTTCCCCACTCAGAAAAGTGGAAACACATGGTTTCCTAGGCAACCGCATCCCTCCTCCCAGCTTGCTCTGAGACCTCCCAGCGTCTCTCAACCACTCAGAAAAATATTTCAAATACCAGCCTCACCAGGCAGGGGCTGACAAAGGCTGAGTTCCCCTCAAAGCCTTTTCTCTGAAGAGCAATGGCCCTGCTCCCCTTCAACCTGGAAGTCTGGAGTCTCAGGGGCAAATTCCAGGCCATCACTTTAGTTACCACCTGGGCCCACTTTGCACACCCACCCTCAACCAAGAAGTTCAATTGCTATTTGGCTGTAGAGATCCCTTTAGATGGGGAAGCCAGAGCCTAGAGAAAGAAGGGACTCACCTAGCTCACATGACAAAACTATGGCCTGAGTAAGGGACAGAGGGGAAAGGACATAGGATTAGTTGAGTACCCACTACATGCTGGGCACAGCGCTGGATACTTTGGAGACATTAACTTGTTCTCCCTCTGCGCAATCCTGTGAGATCAGTTTTATTCCCATTTTACAGTTGAGAAAACTGAGGCCCAGAGAAATGAAGTACCTTGTCCTAAGTCACCCAGCATGTGAATGGCAAAGCCAAGTTTCGGGAAGCCTGATTTGTTTCCCCAATAAGGCCACAGTCTCTGCACTTAGACTACGCTGTTCTCAATGCTGGGCAGGGGTTGAGGGGAATTATGGGGCTCTATGGAGTCCTTCCGATTATTATTTTTACATTCCCTTATTCAAAAAGATTTGGCTGAAGTTCTTTGGTGGCTGGGCTCCAGATGAGTTTCTCTCTCCTACCTTTTCTCTGCCCTGAGCCCCTTTGTCAGTATTTCTTAATCTAAGATATCCTTTACTGGGTGGGTAAGCATAGAGAGGTGCCATGCATGCAGTTCATGCCTTCTCTCTGGCCCTGTTTCCTCACTGGTAATGTAAGGAGGGATTGGAATTGAAAACTTTGAAGGTCCATCCTAACTTAGATACTCTTGAATTCTCACATCAAGTATATGTGTGTAATTGTGTGTGCAATTGTAGGCAATTAGATATGTGATTATGTCAGTGACTGTATGATTAGATGTGATTCTATGTGGGGGATGGTAAGTATGGGATATAATTACGTGGCAATATATGTGTGTGAATTATGAGTGAATCATTGTACATGTTAAGTATGTATGATTGCAGTGTGTATGTGATTGCATATGTGTGAGGAGAAGGGTGATTGTGCATGTGCATTTGGACGTGTCATTGTGTATACATGTATGTGGGTTGTGATATGTGGGTCTGTAGGCAATTTGGGCTGTCCGCGAGTACGTTATTGTGAGAGATTATATGTGTTTGTGGACGTGTGTGTGAGTGAGATTATGTGTGGGTGATTTGAAGTGACTGTGTGGACATGTGTTATTGTGTGTGTTGGAAGGCCATGAAGCCTCTTCTCAGCCTGATTATTGGGACCTGGGGTAGGCATGACCCCTCCTCCTTGACCCCCATGGGTGTGTCCAGGCCAGGCATAGCCGCCCATGATGCCAGCAGGGCAGTGGAGCATATCCCTCTGGTAATCAACTCCAGATGCAGCTGCGTTGCCCCCCTCTGACGGGGGATGCTGGAAATGCCTCCTGGCCCCAGCCAGGTCTCTTTGGGAGAAAAAATTAAAGGGAGAGGAAAAAATCCCCGAAAGGCAGATCTTTATTGAAGCATTTCGTGACATGCACACCAACTAATTGATTTCCTTATTAGTAGCAGATTTTCTCCCGGCCTTTTCTCCTGCCTGAACTTATAAAACCAAAGGGTGGAGAGCCAGTTCAGTACATTCCCTGGGCCAAGTTTCTCCCTGGATCCTCTCTCATGGCCAAGGAGTCACAAGAGCATAGGGTTTGTTTTCCAGGTCTAACTGTGGGTAGAAGAAGCAAGATCACCTGTGGGATCAGGTTTCAAAAGCCTGGTGAAAGCCGCCTTGCCACTCAATTTCCTGTTCCACTTCATTGCGTTGGCTGCTGCCTGAAACCCCACCGTTAGTGAGCATGTGAGCACGTTGTGGGACTCTTGAACCTCATCTGTACAGAGATGCGCCTGTTACTGATGTTGCAGGGTGCCTGTAAATGTAAGCTGCTCTCATTATGATGACAGTGATCCTTTCATATGTAGCACACATGTCAATGCACAATGCAAGACATGAGAGTTAACAAGGGGAGTTGGCCTTGCATTTAGCAGAGTTAGGAAGAGTTGGGCCGCAGCCAAGTTCAGGTGAAGGCTCTCAGGAGGTCTGTTCTCCAACAAGAAAGCCAAAAGCTACTCCTCTCTGGGCCTGCGGCAGTTGGTGGCTCAAGCTTCATCTAAGGGTTAGTAAAAAGGGAGGGAAGACATTTTGTCCAAAGGATTCCAGAGGACACTTTAGATAGCCATTGTTAATTCATTTGACACAAGGGGGTTTATAAAATATACCAAAGATTGTGTAACTGTGAGGGGGAAGGTAAACATTTAAACCCAGGTCCAACTGGTTCTGAACCTATACCATATATTTTATTCATTTAACAAAAAAGTATAGCCTCTTTCATGGAGGGAGAAATGGAAAAGACAGCCTGGACCCCTCTCCCCAGAATATCTCAGGGGAAAGACAGATAAGGGAATAGATACTGGGGATCATGGTGTGACAAGTGCTATGACAGGGGTAAACACGCCACTGGAAAGGGCCCAATACTGGCTGGTGGAGGCAGGCAGTTTCCTGAAAGGGGTGGCACCTAAGGGGTAAAGGAGGCTGACCATGCAGGGCTGACCTTCAGCTGGCATGCATTGGACATGACCCTAAGAATGGTTAAAATATTAATGCACTTATATACATGTTAAATAACTGATATCAATGTTCCCTTCCCCTCCCCAGCTCAGTGCTTAGACTACCTGGCCCTTTCCCCAACCCCCTGCACCTTCTTATGTCCAAAAAACTTAACACATCCAGGACCCTGCTAGAATAACGGGTGAACAGTGTGACTATAAAAGGCACAGGAGGGGTGCCAAGGCCACGCTGGTGTCCATAATTCTCACCTTGTTACTGCCCTCTCTCATGGGTGAGCAGGGATGGAGGGAATGGGCTGTAAAGTAGCTGGGAGCTGGAGTCCAGGCTGGGCAGAGAGGACTGCCGATTGACACGTTCCCTTCCATTTCACGTGGACTTCCTGGAAATGGCCAGGGGCCTCTATGCAGTTCCTGTTCTCAGCGGCTCACAGTCGCCAGACCCAGGGAGACAAAACTCCCTGAATGTGGAGGGGCAGGGAACAATATGGGGTGGGTGGAGGAGGGCCACAGGAAGTGTGGCGGGGAAGCCGAGGAATTGGCTTCAGGGCTGGAGGGTGACTCAGGGACTTGTGACTTGATAAACCCAGGGGTGGGCGCCGAAATGGCCGACAGGATAGGATTTCTGGCACCTCTTCAGACATTAGTTCCTGAGTCTTCACACGTCTCTGCACAGCAAAGGACCTTAAACACTATCCAACCAAATATGCTATAGTCACACACTGTTGAGTAGTTATTAAGATTCCAACTTCACAGGAGAAGAAACTAAGGCTCAGAAAGGTGAGGTAGTGCACCCAAATGTCACAGAGCAATGGCAGAGCAGCCAGCCCATCCAGACAACTGTGATTTGAGCTTGTGTGCCAAGCCAGGCTTCCCAGCAGCATTGTTCCCCACTGTCTCCAGGAACCAGGCGCATGCCTGTATGTGAGCCCAGGGCCTCTTACTAGACCTTTACATCCTTGCCCACCAAGTCAGGGCTTACATCACACCTCCTAAAAAGACCCTAAACAAATAGGGCCATTTTGCCAGTAGAACCTAGAGCCTAAGAAAATGCTTGAAGCTGGAAAGAAAGTATTATGTCTTAGCACCCAAATACAACATGACTGCTGCAATAAAAAGAACAATCAATCCTCTGGTTCCCTTTCCCATCAGATCTGAACATTGGTCTTGGTGGTCGTAAAAGGAGGAAAAGTAACACTGAAGCTGGCCTAACAGCTCTGTAGCATGTGGGCTAGTTTCAAACAAGGTTAAAAAAAAAAAAAAAAAAAAAGAACAATAATCACATTATAATTAAAAACCAGTAAGAGAAAAACAGAGACTATCAGTGGATTTTTCAAAAGAAACTTTGCAGGCAAGAAGTATTCAAAGTGATGAAAAGCAAGGACCTACAACCTATATCACTCTATCCCATAAAGCTGTCATTTAGAATGGAAGGACAGATGAAGTGCTTCCCAGGCAATACTAGGGTGATGTGAGGGTTAAATACAATAATGTGTGCAGAGAGCCTGGCTCCATAGTTGGGGCTCTACCATTGTTCTTGCCTCCTCAGACTGCCCTGCCCAATTTCAGGAAGTCTTTTTTGGCTAGAACCTCCTTAGGATGAAAGAATGTTGGAAAGAGAAGGCCATTCAAGATAAGGCAGAACCAGCCTATCATGTGGGAGGATGACTTTGGGAACTCAAGGCTCATGCCTGTAGCGCTATTCTCACCCAGGTCCTTGCTCAAACTCTGCCCTTTCTGCTTCACCCTTCTAGACTCAGGCTTTGATTAGGTTACAGTCCATAACCCTCCACCCCCTTGCCTCAAGGGGGCTAGAAGCAGAGTCCGGGTCAGATTTATCTGTTTCTTTCTTTGATGTTTCAAAAACAGCTCAGTTGAAATGTGGATGATATACAATAAATTGCACATATTTACAATGTACAACATGATAAGTTTTGACATATGTTTATGCTCATGGAAGTATCCCCATAATCAAGAAAGTGAACTTGTACATCACTGCCAAGTTTCTTTGTACCATTCTGTAATCCTTCCCTCTCTCCTCTCCCCAGCCCTCACCTCGGTCCCCTGGCAACCACTGATCTGCTTTAGGTTACATTAGTTTGCATTTTCAAGAACTTTACATAAATGGAGTCAGACAGAATATTTTCTTGTGTGTAAAGCTTTTTTCACTCAGCACAATTACTTGAGAGTCATGTATATCAATAATTCTTTCCTTTTCATTGCTTAATAGTATTCCATTGAATAGCCTTTCCCTAATTTGTTTATCTACCTGCTGATGGGCATTTGGGATGCTTCCACTTTTTTCCTAATGTAAATAAAGCTGCTGTTGTAACAGGACCTCTTTGGGGGGGGGGCTCAATTTTAATGGTCCCATTTTGCCTGCCACCAGGAATGACTCTTAATAACAGAGTTTGGTGGAAAGGAAAGGTATTTTGTTTATTTGCAGGGTGTACAAATTTTTATCAAAGGTGCGGTTATGCTGTTAGTCCTACTCTCCTTAAGGACACCCAAAATATTCCCTGGCTGGTAGCACAGTGGATAAGGTGCCAGCCTGCGAACCCAAAGGTTGCAGGTTCGATTCCCCAGTCAGGGCACATAACCAGGTTGCAAACCAGGTCTCCAGTCAGGTCTGTGGCTGGAAGCATGTGAAAAGCGACCATACATTAATGTCTCTCTCCCTCTCTGCCTCTCTCTCTTCCCCTCTTTCTAAAAATAATTAAATAAAATCTTAAAAAAAAAAAAAAAGAAAAACACCCAAAATATACAGTCCTGCCCCATTAGGCTAGCTTTCAAACAAACAAAAGATACTGTCTTTCAGAAGCACAACAGTTCACAGTGTAGCCTTCTAGTTGTAAATGCAAAGACCCTGGCAGCTGCTCATCCAATTAGGGGAGTATCCTGCCGACACCCCCCAACTCCTCTACCACATGTAATTCCCTATCTCTGCGCAAACTACATGTCTCTCTCCCCTTTGCTTCCCATTTTCTCAAACCAGGTGAGTTCTCAGGTCAAGTGTCTGTCTGTGAGTCCTCAAGGAGAGAAGGGCGGGAAGGAGGGAGAGAGAGAGAAACCCTGTGTCTGTTTCCCTATTTTAAGCTGCAGTAGCCCTGTAAATTCTTTCATCACCACTCTTTGGACAAAAACCCCTCCCATCTTCTTAGGGTAAGAGGTTTATCCAGTCATTTGCACAACCAAGACACTAACCATTAACCATAGATATGCAAAGTACCTCTCTCAGGAAAAATGGCTTACTTCAGTGTCCCACCGCTATCCCCATACTGCAGAGTTGGGGATTTGGGCTTTCACCCACTTGGTAGCAATATGAACATTTGCATTCAAGTCTGTGTATGAATGTAAGCTTTTGTTACTCTTGGATAAATATCTAGAGAAGGGAGGCTTTGTTACATAGATATATGTTTAAATTTTTCAAGAAACTGCCAAACTGTTTTCCAGTGTGGTTCTACCATTTTCATTCCAACCAGCAATGCAAGAGAATTGCAGTTGTTCCATATCCTTGCCAACACTTGGTATGATCAGATAGTTAATAGGCATACATCTGGGGATGTATGTCTTTTTTTGTAAAGTGTTTGTTGTCCATTTCTTAATTGGGTGGTTTATTTTCTCACCATTGAGTTCTGAGTTCTATAAATGTTCTGGGTACAAGTCCTTTATCATATCTGATTTACAAGTATTTTCTCCTGGTCTGTGATTTATATTTTCATTCTCTTACTAGTACATTTCAAGGAATAAAAGTTCTTACGTTGATGAAATCCAATTTATCCCTTTTTCTTGTATCAATTGTATTTTTGTGTGTATTTAGGAAATCTTTGCCTAATTCAAGGTCAAGATTTTCTTCTGTTTTCTTCTAAAGTTTTATAGTATTATGTTTTACATTTAGGTGTATGATCCATTTTGAGTTACTTTTTTTTTAAGATTTTATGTTATTATTTTTAGAAAGAGGCAGAGAGGGAGAGAGACATCGATGTATGGTTGCGTTTCACCTGCCTCCAGGCACAGACCTGACTGGAGACCTGGTTTGCAACCTAGCTATGTGCCCTGGCTGGGGAATTGAACCTGCGACCTTTGGGTTCGCAGGCCGGCGCCTTAACCACTGTGCTACCAGCCAGGGTGAGTTAATTTTTTTATATGCTGCAAGGTGGGGATTAAAGTGTTTTCCTCTTTCCTTCTTCTTCTTCTTCTTCTTCTTTTTTTTTTTTTTCCCATGTAGATATCCAATTGTCCCAGCACCATCTGTTAAGAAGACTTTTGTTTTCCTGTTGAATTATCTTGGAATATTTGCCAAAAACCAATCAACCATTTACTCGTGGGTCCATTGCTATATCCTCTCTTCTGTTTCATTGATCTATTTGCCTGTGGTGAGGGCAATACCACACCATCTTGATTACTATAACTTTATAATAAGTCTTCAGGGCAGGTAGTGTAAGCCCTCCAACCTTGGTTTTCATTTTGGCTATTTTGGGTTCTTATCTTTCTTATATGGATTTTAGAATCATCTTGTCAATTTTGACAAAAGATACCTGCTAGGATGTTGAATGAGATTGCACTGAATTACATGTCAGTCACTTTGGACAGAATTAACATCTTAGCAATATTGAATCTTCTAATATATGAAGACAGCATATCTATCCATTCATGTATGACTTAATTTCTTTTTTTTTTTTTAAAGACTTTATTATTTTTAGAGAGAGGGAAAAGGAGAGAGGCAGAGAGGGAGAGAGAGACATCAATGTATGGTTGCCTTTCACCTGTCTCCTTAATTTCTTTTATAGTTTTCACCGTATAGATCTTGCACAGCTTTTGTCAGATATATCTTTGTATCCGTCTTTGTTTTAAATTTTAAATTCTGATTATTGATACTTTCAGTAGCAGGCACTAGATTTACCCTGCGACCTAAAAACTACTAAAAAAATAGACAAAACGTAAGCAACAATGACTCTCAAGACATTGAAGCAAAGGAAATAGCAAGGGTGAAGGCTGTGAGGTGGGAAAGGTCTTGGAGAAAGAAGCAGATCAAGGAGTAAACGGGAATGTAACAAGGAGTGGAGGTGGGCACGGAAGGATAGGGGTAGGCTGAGGCAGCTTCCTGGCCCCCCTGCATGGCCAGTCCTCACCCAGGTTTATCAACCTCCTCTACTGCTCAGAAGCCTAACAGCTCCCCACTGCCTAGCCCCACAGCTCCTACCTTGGGGTGGTTTTCAAGGATCTCCATAGTTGAGCATTTTTCTCCTCCAACCTGATTTGCCTCCCTCCCACCCCACCATCTACAGTGATCAGTTGGAGCATCTCTTGTCCCAGAATGGCTTGGCATCTGCTCATCCAGGCTCTTCCTTTCACAGTCCTACCCAGAGCCCAGGGAGAGATGTGACTAAGCCAGGGCCACAAAGAAGGTTATGGGCAAGTCTGGAGTCCAAGTTTTCATGACTTTGTGTTCCAGGGCTCATAGTTTTCTAGGTGGGCTATTTTATTTTATTTTATTTTTTAAAAATAAAAGATTTTTATTTCATTATTTTTAGAGAGAGGGGAAGGGAGAGAGGCAGAGAGGAAGAGACATTAATGTATGGTTGCCTTTCACCTGCCTCCAGCTATGGACCTGGCTGGAGACCTGGCTTGCAACCTGGCTGGGGAATCAAACCAGCGGCCTTTGGGTTCACAATCTGGTACCTTATTCGCTGTGCCACCAGCCAGGACCAAGGCTGGCTATTTTAACTGGTATTGCTTGAATCACAGTGTAACTTGAGTTGAGGAAAAA
The DNA here is from genome assembly GCA_004026585.1 of Noctilio leporinus. Lineage (NCBI taxonomy): Eukaryota > Metazoa > Chordata > Mammalia > Chiroptera > Noctilionidae > Noctilio > Noctilio leporinus. Next base: position 104,645 of record PVIW01003761.1, read on the forward strand.
AGGAGAAGCAGGGAATGAGGAAAGTGGAATCTACTACCTGGAAATGGCCTCTTCTGCAAAATCCTGATAAAGGATTAATATCCAAAGTAAAGGGGAGTTTAGTTGTGGAAAGCCTTGGATGGCAGAAGAAGGGCTAGGGTTTGATTCTATGGCAGGAGGGAGCCATTGATGATATTTTAAACACAAGAAAGATGGCAGTTGTGCCTTAGGCTAGAATAAGAGAAATTACAGATTACAGCAATGGTTCTGAAATTTGATTGAGCATCATAATCACTTGGAGGGCTGGTTAAACCAGATTGCTGGACGCTGCCTCTAGAGTTCCTGGTTCAGTGGGTCTGAGATGGGGCACAAGAATCTGTAAAGATCCCAGGGGATTGTGCTAATACTGCTCTGTGTATTGGATAACCACTGGAAGCTTTCCTAGAGGACAAGGGTGGAATGGGCATCTTCTTAAGCCTCCTAGGCATTAGTAGTGGAAAGTGCCCCTGCCACTGCTATATTTTATAGATGAGGAAACTGAGGCCTAGAAGATGATGAGTTGGCAATGACGTTTTCAGGCCTTCAGCCTAGAATCCCGGCCTGAGTCACCACGGCATCCTGTGCCCCACAGAAGAAGGCCCCTTGGAGCTCCTCCTGGGTCCACTGGCCCTAGGCCCTTCTGACGACACTGCCATTTTGGTTTGGAAAACAGGCCCTCAGTAGCTGGCTCTCCCAGAGGTTGCGATAGACAGGACGGTGAGATCAAACACAGGTCAAGGGCCAATGCCTCTGCTTGTGTCCACCCCACCTCATCATAGGCCGCATCCAATATAGCCCTGTCCCGTGGGCCAGCCCACATCCCCACATCATGTTGTTTTCAGTAGGGTCACGTGTGTGTGGCTACCAGCCTGGCTCCACTGGTCTGGCTGACTCAGGCTTTGGCTGCTGGCATCGTGACCAGGGACAGCTAGGAATAGAGACACTAAGAGGAACAGGAGTGGGAGGAAGGGTGTGGCCAGGTTGGGGGAGGTGCACTGAACTAGGAGCCTGCCAACCAGGCTTCCCTGGGGGTCTAATCTTGAAGGGCTGTTTAACTTAAGGGAACTTCCTAAGTCTCTCTGGGCTTTATTCAGTCAGCAAAAAGTTAGTGTAGACTTGGTTCTGCCAGGTGCTGGGGATGTGGTAGTGAACAGGACCCATGTGGCAGGACAAGTCCTGGTTAAGTGTGTGATCCTTGAATCCCAGGTTTCCTTCCTACTGACCTTGGGCAAGACATTCAGCCTCTCTGTACTTCATCTTTAATTTGGAAGTGAAACACCTACCTCATAGGGTTGTGAGGATTAAATGAATGTATATTTGTAAAGTTGTAGGAATAGGGCCTATTTAGCACTATTATTAAGTGCATACATAATATGCTTCAGTATTATTTTCACCCTCTTGGAGCTTATATTCATGGACATCTCTTATTTAAAAAGTTCCATTAGGAACTGACATATAAAAAAGAACATAGACATTGTGTCCCCATCACCCTATTTAAGAACTAAGCATTATAAATATATTATCTCTGCTTTAGTCGGGCCTTGATATCCCGTGCCCTGGCAGCCTCTAGACTCTCCTGCCTCCAACACATTCTCAACTGTGCTCATGGTCTGTGAGAGATCCAAATAATCCTGCCATAACCCTGCTTAAAAATCTCCACCTATAAGATAAACTCAAACACATGACAAGTAGACCTTTTATATTTGAACCCCAGGGACTCTTCCTGTTAGGTCTCTCCCATCTAAGACCAAAATCCCCTTTGACATTTCTTAAGCATCTCTGCTCTTTGCATATGTTGTCCCCTCTACCTAGCGTTCTGCGTATTTCTTCTCTTTTCTTCACGTACTCCAGGAGGAGTAGCATCCTGTGGTTCCACCAGGCTCCCTGACCATCATCCCAGTGGGATGTGTGTGTGTCCTTCCCTAGACTGGAAGGCCCTGATGGCAGCCCCGTGGCTGATTCATTTTCATCTGCTCCCAGTAAAGGAAAGGCAGGCACTACTACTACACAGTTGTAGTTGAGTGTTGGGTGTGGTGGGGGTAGTCATCCCGTGACTCCAACACCATCCTTTTCATGGGGAACTCACAGCTCATTAGCTGTAAAACCACTGGGAAAGAACACACAGGTCATTAAATGGGCTTCTTATTTTAAAGACACTCCAGCACAGTGTGATTTCCTCCACAGTGCTGAGCTTCCCCCTCCCAAGTCCCTTCCTGCCCCTTCCCCCTTCTCTCATATTCTTCATGAGGACTGGATCTTCCCCAGGAACTATGATGTAGAAAATGCAGTGACCATATCATGACTCCAAGAGGCTTGTGGTTTTGGAGAAATCATGTGGATGCCAACCCCTGGGTTGGCCCCATACAGCCTAGGCTCCAGGAGCAAAGAGGAGGTGCCAGGTGCTTCCAGAGCCAGGCTCCCAGCCTGTGTTCATCCTGTCAGATGTACTCGAAAGGCAGATTCTTTTCATAGAGAGAGGGGAGCCCTTAATCTCCGTTTAAGTAAACTGTGTGCTCTGATTCCAGGGAGGTAGCTGGGTGCCTAGGGCAGGGTGCGGGTGGAGGAAGGGGCACACTTACCTCTAGGGACATTTTATATTTTGCACTATATTCACATCTGACCTATTTTCTTAAAAAAAAGAAAGAAAGAAAAGAAAAGAAAGCATATATTAGATGGTAATCAGAGCAGCTGGATTCCAGTATTGCAAACACCAATTACCAGCCTGCTCACCTTGGCCTCTCTGAACCTCACTTTAATAACCACCCAGTTCTCAAACTCAAAGAGTAGGCACAAGGGAGACCTTTGTAAACTAGACAGGCTGGGTGCACTTAATTATTATTTACTCTTCATTCAGTTCATCTCAGTAGGCAATAACTGAGGCCTCTCTATTGGCCCCAGTGTGTGGGTCTCTGCAAGTGTCCGGACATGTGGGTCTGGGTATGTGCATGTCTGGACATGTCAGGGTGGGGTGTGGGGTGATCATGAAGTTGACCTTTACAGGGTCCTTGCTCCAGGGAGTTCCTGGCATAGCAGGACAGGTAGCCAAGTGAACAATTCCTCTGTCACTCTTGAATTCTGCTAAGGGGCAAATAAAGGAATGAAAAATGTGGCTGCACAGAGGCAGGAACATGAATTCAAATTGGGGCCTTTGTACTGGCCCCTCTGCTTGGAATGCTCTTCCTTCAGGATCCTCAAGACCCACCTCCTGGCCTCCCTCAACTCTTTCAATAGATGTTACCTTCTCAAGCCAGCCTACTTGCCCACCCCATCATAATAAGTAGCAACTCTACTCCATAATCCCCCAAACCAAACCCATCCCAGCTTTAATTTTAGCCAAAGCCCTTACTTTCAATGATAATAGTTACCTATAATAAAGCTAACTTAAAATGCTATATATTTTACTCATTCATTTTGCCTGTTTCTTTCATTTCCTTTGTTAGAATGAAAGCTCCATGAGGGAAGGGACCATGTCTATTGTGTTTACTGCTATGTCCTTAGAACAGTACCTGGCACAGTATATATTCAGTAACTACTAATAAATATGGTGGTGACAGGGTGTTCAGGGGCAGATGACAGCGAGGCCATGGCTATGCGTGGGGAAGCAGCCAGAGGGCAGAGGCTATAGCAGTGGACTTGCAGGGGCACTCCGTGATGTGGTCTCTGAAGATGTAGAGGCAGGAACACTCCAAGTGGGTACAGGAAAGAAAATGTGGCCTACAGAAAACCTGAGACATTTTTGAGGCTGGTCTACTTTAAATTCTAGCTCAGCCTATCCCTTCCCACTGGTACTCTGAGAATCAGAGCCTGTTGATATGGGAGAAGGAGATTCAGGGGGCTCTGTTGCTTTGTTGGAGTAAGTGATGGTGGACCCATTCATGAGAACCAAAGGCCACCCGGAGGTCCCTTGGCTAGGAGAGTGTCTACGGTATATGTGTATATGTAGAAGGGTGGAGGCAGCAGAAGTCCCTGTGATGGGTGTCTTGAGCAGAGATGTTGTGTGAGTCTTGGAGAACAGATAGCAAGGTCTTGGTAGAGGACACTCCTAGGACCAGGGGCCAGAGAAGGGGCTGAGCAGGCATTGAGGTCTGTCTGGGAAGGGCCTTGAAGAACAGGCCAAGGAATCAGCATAGAATCCTGGGGTCCTAGGAAGCGCATGAGGATCCGAAGCTGTGAACAGGAGGTGACAAAGCAAGGGAGCTATATGCAGGAAGAATTGTCACTCGGGGGTCTTTACCAGTGTGAGCTGCCCAAAGGGGGAGGAGATAGGCTCCCTGAGTCTTACAGATAGAGAAGAGGCACAGAATGGTCATTTCACTTTGGTAATTCATACATTTATTCTTTCACTTTATTAAGTACTTAATATGTGCTAGGAATATGTACTGGGATTTGGGGATGCAACAAGGAATCAGTCCTGAACCTTGATCACATGTAAGTGACAGGGTATCCTAGGAGAGAGGTGACAGCTTTAGGGAGGCTGCTGTTGTGCCCAGCTGAGACACTAGAAAGGGCTTCCTGAAAGAGGAGGCCTATGAGCTGGGCTCTGGGATTTTGAAAGTCAGCTAATCAGGAGGAGAGGAAGCTTTACTCAGGAGCTCCAAACCAGGGGGTTTTACTTCACCCAGCAAATCTCAGAGAAGGTAACCAAGGCAGAGGAGGTGACATTTTACAGATAAGAAAATAAAGATCTTGGGACCAAGCCCAGAGAGAGTAAGTGCTCAGCTCCAGGTCACCAGCTTAAAAACAGCAGAGTTGGGACAGAAGCCCAGGGCTGTCGAACTCCCAGCCAAGTGCTCATCCAGCAGGCTCACAGCTGCCACTGGTTATTTTGGAGTTCCATCAGCTGTGGTTTATAGGGTGCTGTGGAGGAGCAATTGGTAGCCAGTCCCTAACCCCCAGAATCTTGATCTGCCCTGCCTGACCCCTGAGGGGATCCAGGACATGGACCAGTGACCCCGCCCAGGTTCCTCAGTGGATGCCTTGAGGGCAGGCAGTGGCCACGATGGAAAAGGGTGCGTTAGACTGAGTCTGAGGGCTGGGGGCTGCTGGTCTTATCTGTGTTATGTTCTGGCTGCGCAGCCTTGGGCAAAGCACTTCATCTCTCTGTGCCGTTCAGTTTCCTTCTCTGTCAAATTGCCGACAGGATGCACTCCAGTATTCTCCACCTCCAGTCAGTTGAGAAACTGAGGACGTAATGAGCTCGACCCTCCCACAGAAGTAGTTAGCTGTTTTTATTATAAGGGACTGGGGGCCACTTGCACCATTAGAATGATGACCAGTATGCTACTGCGGTGCATCTACTGCAAGCTAACCTTTCCTGAATCCTTACCAGACCCAGTGCTAACCGCTTTGTGTGTATTAATTCACTGAATGAAGTGCAGATTGGAAAACATTGGAGGGAAAATGATCATCAATATATATGGTGTGTAAAGATGATGATGGTAAGAAAGCTTGCAAAAACAGTGTAACTTAACGATTCACAAGTCTGAGGGTAGGTGGGAGCTTTGCAGACTCTGTGCCCTAGCCCCCTGGCACAATTCAGGGCCTTTGCTCCATTCAGTGGACTGGCCATCATCCTCAGAGCACAGGCAGCCAGCCCCCACCCTCAGCCTCCCAACCCCTGGATGAGGTGTTAAGGCTCCAAGCCAGGCCAGTCCCTAGATTCCTATTCTGGAGCAGCTCCGCTACAGCCCCAGGAGGGCCGCCAACAGGGGCCTAGCGGCTTATCGCTCCACAGACTCTCCAGTGGGCAGACTGTCTCTGTGGCTGCCGAGCCAAGCTGATAAAGAGGACAGACCCTTGTGTTTACTGTGGCTGGGAGAGTGGGGCCTCCTGGGGGCGTCTCCCCTGGGAACAAACTGTCTGTTTGCTGAGATACCATCGCATTCCTGCAGCCATGGCCACCCCAGGATGGATGGGGTGGGGGTGGGAGGGGAGGAGGAAATATGACAGCTGCCAGCCCTCAGATTCCCTGGGGCCCATGCTGAGAAGGCCTGCACTGACTGGATCCTCCAAGGAATCTATGGTTTTCAGGCCTGATTGTTTAGTACTTCTTAAAGGTCGTTACTAACCAACATGGGTACTTCGCTCTAGAGTTTACAAAGCCTTTATCATTTTTGCTCTTCCAGATAACCTTCCATTTAGGTAGTTTGGGGTACTGAAGTTTCACCAAAGAGAGATGCCCAGCAAGGCTGGAGCAGAGGCCAATGACCTAGCCAGACATTGGAGCAGGGACTCTGTATGACCCCTACCTGACCAGACCTACCCATAGTAATAGCACACACACTTATAGGGTGCTTACCATGTGATGATTACTGTCAAAAGCTTGTTAGATATATTAGCTCATTTAATTTTCACAACAGCCCTTCTGAGATAGGTGCTATCATTTATACCCGTATTTGTTTGTTTGTTTGTTTTTAGAGAGTAGGGAAGGGAGAGAGAAACATCAGTGTGCGGTTGCCTCTGTGTGCCCCCAACTGGGGATCTGGCCAGGAACCCAGGCATGTGCCCTGACTGAGAATCGAACCAGCAACCCTTTGGTTTGCAGGCTGGTTTTCAATCCACTGAGACATACCAACTAGGGATATACCCATTTTATAGATGAAGAAATTGAGGCAGAGACAGGTTAAGTAACTTGCCTAAAAATCACACAGGAAGAAAATGATAGAGCTGGGTTTTGAACCTTAGCAATGAGACTCCCGAAGCTCCAATTGAATCACTGTGCTACTGACTTTGCTTCAAGTCAGTCAGTGATGTATGTATTTCTATCCTGCCTACAGTTGCAGAAACAGTGTAGCAAAGGGGAAGAACTGCATTTGGAATTTGGCCCAGGTTCAACTTCTAGCACTGATGCTAATGAGCCCTGAGGCTGAACCTCACCTTTCCAGGCCTTGGTTTGCCTTAGCAGTGGGTATAAGAGACATTGGATGTGAAGGATCTGGCATATGTTAGGTTTTCATTAATAAGTTACTATTAGTACTTTGTCAGGTGAGTCATGGAGGTGGCCTGCCTAAAATTGAGACTTCAGAAGAGTATTTCTTAAAAGAGAGGCCCCATCACTCAGCTCTGGGAGCATGGCAGGAGAAGGAGGTGACATCTAATTGATGGGATCAGATGGCTTCATAAGAGGCAGCATGAGCAAGTGGTTGGGACTTTGACATCAGAGTTGGGCAGACTTGAGTTCAAATTCCAAAACCCGGCACTTATTTGTGGCGTGGACTTGGGGGATTGCTTAACCAATTTGAGTCTGCAAAATGGGAACACTAATATAACCTTCTCATTGGATTGTGCAGAATGGATGAGATCATTCTAGGAAAGGAACACTAGGCACACTGACAAGCACATAGTAAGTTCTTAGCAGACACTGCTGCTGTTATTATTTGTGGGAGTGGGGTGTGGGAGACAGAATAGTGCCCCCTCTGTGTTTTAGTTCCTGGAACCTGTAATTATGTTAGGTTGCGTGGCAAGGGTGAATTAAGGTTGCTGATCAGTTGACCTTGATATGAGAGATTATCCTGGATTATATGGGTGGCCCAAAATAATCATAAGGGTCCTTATAAGTGGAAGGAGGAGGCTGAGAGAGGTAGTGTCAGAGTTATGTGAGTGAGAAGGGCGCTAGCAGCCATTCCTGACTTTGAAGTTGAAGTTGGATGAAGAAGCCATGAACAGAGGAAGGCAGGCTGCCTCTAGAAGCTGGAAAAGTCAAGGAAATGGATTTCTGCTAGAGCCACCAGAAAGGTAGGCAGCCCTGCCAATGCTCTCATTTTAGCCCAGTGACACCTATTTTGGACTTCAGACTTCCAGAACTATAAGGTAATACAATTTGAGTTGTTTTAAGCCACTAAATTTGTTTGTGGTAATTTGCTATAGGGGCCAAAAAAAAAAAAGGGGTCGGGGGGGATGTATGTTTGTCTTTGCAGATTGACAGGATACTAACAGGCAGAGGTGGGACCACGACACACAGGAAGAGGACACTGTGCACCTGAAGGCCCTTAGGCTAGAAAGCACAAGGCATTTTGGGGGCAGTGTGAAACCCTGTTGTGGTTCTTTGCAGAAATGGACATGATTCTTTACCCTTGCCAGTATCCCCTTTACAATGGAACTGGGCAGGTCTTCTGATTCAGAGATGGAGTTTATTTCCCCATCCCTTGAATCTGCATTTGGCCCTACACTCACTGCTGCTGTTCTTAGAACTCTGCCGCCAGTGTATCATCAAGTCCAGGCTGATAGGCAGCCTCTAAAACATCCCCAGTGATATCTACCTCCTGGGATTGCCATCCTATGTAATCCTCTCCCACTGAGTGCTGGGTTAGTGCCTTGCTTCTAATGAATAGAATGCAACAATAGACATGGGCTGGTAATTCATGATATTAGGTTATGAAAAGACTGTGACATCTGTCTCTTTGTCTTGCTGGCAACCTTTGAGAGACTCCAACTGCCATGTCCTGAGTGTGCTATGGAAGTTCACATGGCATGGAAAGGTATCTCTGGTCAACAGCCATTGAGGACCAGACACCTGCCAGAAGTCACATGAGTGAGTTTTAGAAGCTGATCCTCCTCTGTTTGCACCTTGAGGTGACTGAAGCCCTAGCTGATTCCTTGCTTGTACTCTGTGAGAGGTCCTAACCCAAAGAGACCCAGCTAAATGGCACTTGGATTCCTGACCCCAGAAACTATGAGAAGATAAATCTATTGTTTTTAGCTCTGTTATTTGTTACACAGCAATAGATAACTAATACATCAAGTGTGCTCCTTGATTAGTGACATGTGACCCAGTCACATTCTTTCACCCAGCCAAGAGCCAGATGACCACTAGACATATGAGAGGGGCTGTCCTAGACCACCCAACCCCAGCTAGCCTCTTAGCTGCTTGCAGACATGTGAGCCTAGTTTAGATCAGCAGAACTTCTGGATGACCTTATAATTGTTAGCAATAATATAAGTTATTTTAAGCTACTGAGACTTGGGATGATTCTTTAAAACTCAGAAATAGCTGATATAACCTGCATAGCCAGACAATTTTATGTGCAGTAGGAATTGAGCCTGGATAGCAGGGTAGGGACCTGAATGTTGGAGGGCTTTGATGTCAGATTAAGGTATTAATTTGTTGGCAATAGAAGAAGGTATTGGAGCAGGAGAATAAGATTATGACCAGAGCTGTGGGTAAGGGTTTTCCTGTGGCAGGAGGGAGTAGCATGAATCTGAGGCAGTGGGATCATTTAGGAGCTTGCTGTCATGAGGGAGATAAGCAGGGATGGAGCCCTTTAACTAGGTAGGGTGTGAGGAATTAGGATAGAGAGAGTAGAGGTGGAGTCAGTGGAACCTGTTTTGGATTGCTTTGGGGACAAGGCAGTGGGAGAGTGGAAACTGACACCCCAGTTTTTGATACTGGAAGGCTGAATGGTTGGTGGTGCTATTGACAGACATGAGGAAGTCAGCCTGGCAGGTAAAGAGGTGCATGGTATTTGGGACAGACTGAGGGTTAAGTGCTAAAGGGACCTTCTGGGAAGAGGCCCAGGAGACAGTGATTTGAAACTGCAAAGGGAGCTTTATCCCCAATTTGGAATATCAGTCAGGTCTGGGGAAAGGTAGAGAATAGCACATTCAGACTGGGCAATTGAGAGGGCTGAATATAGGACTATTTACAAAGGTGTATGAAGAGTTTGGTCATTACAGGAAAGGTGGTGGAGTAGCTTGGGGCTAGCAATGGTGGGGAGCTATCACCCCATAGGTCTGAAGAGGCCCCAAAGAAGGGAGCAAGAACTAGAACCAAGAAGGTATGGTATGGAGAAGGCTGCCTTACATGTACTGTGGCCTTCAGTAGAAGATGCAGATAATCCATGGCAATCCAGCAAGGAGGACACGGGAATAAATTCCCTGACTGCTCCCTTTTCCTGTTTCCGGTGTTCCCCGCAATGGGGATTGGCTGAGTCCAACCTGAAGTCAGAGAGCAAGGTTCCCTGTTGATGTAGCCCATACGCAGCAGCCTCACAGGGCAGAGAGAGAATGCAGAAGGGGAGGGATGAATGAGGCTATCTAGCTCCCTAACAAATGACATTTCTTTAGCTTAAGTCAGTCAGTAACCCTATTCTGGCATAGGTTTGAGGGGACATCTGCTAGGGAAAGTTTCTTTACCCTTAGGAAGGAGACAGCAGGAAAGATGTTCTTCGTTGTGTGTGATTTGTTGCCTGGAACTGAAGCAACCATTTTGCAGCTGAGAGGGAAGCTAGCCTATGACAAAACTGACCTGTTGAGGAAGGATAAGCAGAGAAATGGAAAGAACTGGGTGCCTGATGACTTTGTGTAACTTTCCCGAGAACCTATCTACGTCTCAGTTATTTTTTTCATGAAATAATGAAGGTTCTTGTTGTTTTGAACCACTTGGAATTGGACTCCTTGTAACCCAAAGCTTCCTAATGGGCATAGCTGCCACCCTTCATCCCCAAGCCCATGTGCAAGCCTTCTTGGCTCCCACAGACTCCCATAGATCAAGACCCCCTGTTTTCCTCTGCTGACCACAGGCTTGCACTGGCCGTATTAAATTAAGTACACAGTTTCAGATGCTTTTCCAGTCTGTGATGAAAGAATCAGAAGCTGGAGATGGACCCTCTGCTAGGCTGCCCTGTAGCTACAGATGGCTCTGGTGGTGGCGCTGACCACAGCAAAGACACTCTCATGGAGGCAGGCGGTATAAAATAGTTGTAGGGCACAAGCTTTGTCAGAACTGGCCATAAGTCTAGGTCTGCTGCTTTCCAACTGTGTGACTTTGGATATATTAGTTAATCTCTCTGAGCCTTGGGTTTTTTATAGATGGTGATAAGGGTTCAATTCAATTTAAAAAACAAACAATCCTTGACACAAATTGTAGTCCAGAGAGGCTGCCCTCAAAGGGCTTCATTCCTCTCTCCTTATTCCTTTCCGCTGCTGAGTTGGATGTGAGGGAGGTTAGGAAGGGTCCAAAGGGATATCAGAAAGAGAAACAACCCAACCAAAGGAAAGATGTTAGCTCCCAGATAGTAGTGATTTGACTTGACATGTACAAGGATCCTCCATGTGCTTGATGAATCAATGTATGAATGAATGAAAGAATTAAAAAAAAAAAAAGGAGTATGAGGGCTAGAAAGATAGGGAAATGTCACCCCAGAGAACAAGCCTGAAGGAGGGCTTCATAAAATTCTAATAAGCAATATCCAGGGTGCAAATGGCAGATCATTCAGGACTGGCCAGGTAATGTGGTAATGAACATCCTCAAGTCCAAGTGGCTTTACAGTCATCTTTATTTCTTGTTTATACGTTACTTGGTGGGTTATCAAGTGCTCTGTTTATGGTGACTAAGGAAGCTCTACGTTGACATGCTTCCATAGTAACAGTGGCAGGGAAAAGAGAATGTGGCAATCTCATCGCCGGCTCTTTAATCAGACCTGCTTCACATCACTTCTGTTCATAGGTATTTCAGTGGCCAAAGCAAGTCATATGGCCACACTTGAGTTCAGTGGGTAGATAAGCACATAAGAACCCTACTATTTCCCAGAAAAGAGAGGGTTGGCTATTTGTCAACAGTCCTAATAATTGCCATCAGTGGTATAGTCTGGGGGGCGGGGAGGGGGCTGCAAGGCTGCAGTGCAGGGCAGGATGAGGCTTGCGCTGAATGCAGCTCAGACATAGTTTCTTTAGCTTGTTCAGTATTTTAACTATTTTGATAAGGTTTCCGACATTTATGACATCAAGATATGTCACCAGCAAATCTGGATAAAAAGTTGGATAATCTGGCCCTGTCTGGTAGCATAGCTGAAAAGGCGCTGAACCCAAAGGTCGCTGGTTTGATTCCCAGTCAGGGCACATAACCAGGTTGTAAGACAGGTCTCCAGCCAGGTCTCCAGCCAGGTCTGTAGCTGGGGGCGGGTGAAAGGCAACCATACATTGATGTTTCTCTCCCTCTCTGCCTCTCTCCCTTCCTCTGTCTCCCTGGAAATAATAAATAAAATCTTAAAACAAAACAAAACAAAACAAAAAAGTTTGGTAATCTGGTGATCATGAACCCAGTTGTATTAATCAGGATCAAGTTGGGCAGATGATAACAGAAAAATGCAACATAACAGCAGCTTAAATAAGATAGATGCTTCTTTCCTATATAAAAGAAGCCAGGAGATAAGTAGGCAGCCCATTCCAGAGGTGGTGGATTAAAAAAAGTCATTAGGCTCCTCTCTCTCTCTCTGCTCTATTGTCTTCAGTGTATAGCTCCCATTTGCAAAGTTTGCTTCACAGTCTATGATGGCTTCCAAGGCTCCAGCCATCACATCCATACTCTAGGGGAAGAAAAAGTTGAAGGCATAAGAGTGAGCCTCCCAGCTGAGTCAACTCTCCTTATAAGGCCTTCCCAGAATTTCTTATTTTATTGGCCAGAAATAGTCCCATGACTATATCAAGTATAAGGGAGTTCGTAGATTATCCTTGGGCCAAACTAGTCTTTTTCCCCAGGTAAAATTTCCCCTCTAAAAATAATGTATCATTCTGCTATTAATGAGAAAGAGGGAGAAATGAGGTTGCCATAGTCACCAAATAGTCTCTGCTAGGGGCCTGAAGTCCTGATTGTCCAAAGTGTAGTAGCGGATGCTATGCTCCCGTTGGGCCGGAGTTCACCAATTTGCCACAGACCCCACCACTCCCTAAGATCTCTCCAGCACTCAGTTTCAGTTATTGTTTATCATTGGGCTTGTGTTGGCTTATTTATTTTTTTCTTAGTGGAATTAAGAAGAGAAAGAATATTTCTATACCTATGTCTCTATTAAAAATCAAAACAGTAAAAGATATACTAAGAGACACATACATTTTAAGAAAAATGAGAGTGGTAGTTTATTTCTTTGGGGAAGAGAAAAATATTTCTAGCTGTGTATCATGCAAACAAGGTATGTTGGGAAAAAATGCAACTTACCACACCATTATGAAGGAGTTTTACTCACCACTCTGGCCTGGCAGGCATTTTGCTGGTTGTGAAGCTTCCTGGGAAGACTGTGGGCCTCAGATTTCCCTGGTTTTGCATAGCTCACCTCTCTTCCTGGGAGAACAGTCTCATTTTGTCCAACCTGTCCTAACCCTCATTTGGAATGATCTTGCCCTTCTTTGTATTCAGGGCTTATTTTGAGCAAGTTCAAAACCGCCTCACAAAGTTCAAGATCATTATAACAGGCAAAAATGCAGTGAAATAGCACACCACTGTCAGTTAATTACTAAAAATCCTTTAATAGCTGACATTATTATAAATTATATACCCATTATGACCGGGACAATTGGGCTTTCTGTTTTTCTTGCCCTGCATTGGAACCCCAAACAATGCCATCTTGTTGGGGAGAGTGCCCTAGATGCACTTGGAGGCAACAGGGGAGTTTACATAGGCTACCTATGCTGACCACAGCAGCCGGTGGGTCTCTGAGGCCACCTTTTTTCTGGGTGGGAGTGAGGCAGTGGCCTGACAAGACTTCAGAACCAACCCTGTCTCCATTCTCCCCTGTCTCCCCACTGACTGCCATGTATGTTATGAGTCTCTTTCCCATGGGCCTCCCAAATCCCTCTGCCCTGTTCCCTGCTTCTCTCCCTGTCTAGGCCCAGCTCAGAGAGCCCTTCATCCAGGCTGCCTTCACTGATTCTCCTTCATATTCTAGGTACAAGACAGGTTGTTTCTCTTTTATTTTTATCTGTTTTTGAATCAGATACATGAAGTATACATCTTAAATGTTAACTTTGATGACTAGTTGACATTAAGTATATATGTAGTCTGTCCAGACAACGTCCAGCCATTGTTAATATAAAGTGTCTGGTTTGTGTGACATTGATGTAACCTGGCAGTCAAAGAGAGTGGACTGGAATGCACATGTGTGAACAATGACAACTTCACTGCATTAGTCAGTGAGGGCAATAGATACCATTGAGTGAGCATGTGTAGTGTGTGGCTGTCAAATTCAATAAACCTGCATCAAATTTTGCATTAAGTTTGAGCATTCCTCCCTGGAAATTATTCAGATGATTCAGAAGGCTGCAGCTACGGGTAACTGGTGATTGGCGGCTTCATCATGACAACGCGCCTGTTCACATATCATGTCTTGTGCAGAATATTGCGGTAAAACCTCACATCACTCAGGTGACTCAGCCCCCTACAGCTGAGATTTGGTGCCCTGCAACTCTGGCTTTCCCAAAACTAAACTCACCTTTGAAAGGGAAGAGATTTCAGACTGTCAGTGAGATTCAGAAAAATACAACTGGGCAGCTGATGGTGATTGGGAGAACTGTGTGAGGTCCCACGGCTCCTACTTTGAAGGAGACTTAGGTGTCATTGTCCTATGTACAATGCTTCTTGTATCTTGTATCTTCTTCAATAAATGTCTCTATTTTTCATATTACATGGCTGGATACCTTCTGGACAGACCTTGTATTGTGTAACCCTCCCTTCCTGACCAAGATGTAGAATGTGGTCCTCTTAACTCAAAAATGTTCCTGTGCATGAGAATCCCCTTGGGAGTATGTGAAAAACGAAGCCTCTGGCTCAACTCAGAGATACTGGTTCAGTGGATCTGGGATGGCCCAGGTGGGCAGGTCAGCTGCACCCAGGCCTTCAGGCTGAGGGGCCTGCAGCCTACCCTTGCTGGGCTAGGTCTTGTGTCTTTTTCTTTATTCCCCTCTTAGGTGGGGGCATAACTCTTGGAAGGCATCTTGTTTCTTTTTTCTTAAAATGTCACTGGAGGACATTTTTTAAGTTGCTTTTAGAGAGAGAGAAACATTGAGGCGAGCAAGAAGCATCAGTTGGTTGCTTCCTGTATGCATCCAGGTCAGGGATGGGTGGTTGAACCCCTGTCCTAGGCATGTGCCCTGACTAGGAATCAAACCCACAACGTGTTGGTTACAGGACGATGGTCCAACCTACTGAGCCATACTGGCCAAGGTACATCTGATTCCTTAATCTCAGAGTCCAGCAAGGTTCTGGACAAAGGATGGCACCCATAGGGGTGGATCCAAGCTAGGTGCAGCCTAAAACCATGTAATTTGGGAGGCTGTCTTTAAGAAAAAGAACACTTTTGGGCTCAGGGCCTTGGAAGGACCCCGCTATAAGTGATATTTGCCCACTTTCAATTCACCCCTGGCAGCCACTAAGTGTTTGTGGCCTTAGATGCTCTCAGGGTGAGAAGTTGTTTACTGGACAAGACATTGTTCCCCAGCTCACCTTTTCTATCCGCAAGAATAGCCATGGAGATGCTTAGCTTTGCCCTATATTAGAATCATTTGGGGGAGCTTAAGAAAACAATGTACCAGGTCCATAGCAGATATTTTGATTAATAATAGGTCTGGAGTGAGAACTGAATCATTGTATTTTTTAAACTCCCAGGTAATTCTTAACATGGTCCAGACTGAGAACCCCTGAGTAGTGGGCCTGATTCTAAATTTAATCTTTCTTTATCTGCTCCAGACTTACACTAACACAAGGCTGGTGAGTGTACCTTCCACCACTACCACCTTCCTTCCACCTCTGCTTTTGAAGGGGCAGGACTCCTTTCTCTTTGTAGTCAGTGTCATTGACATCAGCCATATACCTGGCCCACCTCCAAAGCACCTACTGTATCCTAGGGACAAATTAATAATGTTAGGCTAAGCACCTTACATTATTTCTAATCCTTCTTACAACACTACATTTTAGCAGGGAGGAAACTGAGATCAGGAAGCCTTGGCCATTGCTTTCAGAGCACTTGTGGGTATTGCTGGAGCAGAGATAAAACCCCCATGTATCACCCCAGCCATGTGGCTCCTAGAAGCTGTACCTGTGCCACGCTCAGGGCACAGACCCAAGGCAGACACCCATTAGACATAGCAGACACAGTGCCTAGGGCCCATGATAATTTTAGGGGATTATGAAATATTTCAATTTTGTTTGAAACCAGAAGAAAAGAATGAATGATAATGAACATACAACAGTGAACTCAGCCTATATTACATTTATCTTTATGCCAATACACTTGTAAAAAAATAATGTGTATATATATATATGTATATATACATATATACACACACACACATACACATACATGTATATATGTATACGTACGTATATACGTATATATGTACGTATATATATATACGTACATATATACATATATACACACACACATACACATACACACACATGCACTTAATGGAAGAAGGGGCTTATGTACACAAACGTGTCTAGAGCCTATGGAAGTCATGATGCAGCCCTGCACACAGTGCTAGGCCCTGGAAGGCCCTTCCCAGACCATGGCTAGTGCTAGTGGGGATTAAGACAAGAAATGTTTATCACCTTCTGTATGCCCATCTCTGGGAAATAAATAAGAACCTAAAATCTGCCCTGGTCTGGCTTAGAAGAGAAGATAGACATGCAGAAAACCAAGAACAAGACAAGACAGGATGCACTCTCCAATTGTCCGTTCTTACTTACATCTCTTCTTGTTTTTGTCATTTCATCACCTGCTTGCAGGTGATTGAACTGTTTCATGTTTTTAATTCTGTAATCAACTAGTCTTTCATTAGTTTATTCCTTTCTTCAACAAATGTTTACTCTTTTAAGAATATTTTTTAATTATTGAATACTTGATTTAATTTCTTTTGAATGGGTAACTCATCCCATGGTGCAGAACTTCAGAATGTACTGAAGGCAGAATAAGTCTGGAGGCAGAAGGGAGATGATGGAGACTTCTTTTTACTAACCCATTGGTCCTGTTTAGACTTTGTACCAGATGTAAGCATTACCTTTTTAATAGAATGAATTAAAACAAGCAAGCAAGCAAACAAAAAATTCAAACAAAGTATGAGCTGAATAGCTAATCTCCCTCCCACCTGGCTTCCAACCTCCCAGCCCCTGCCCGCCCCCCCAAACAGTCATCTCTACAAGTTTCTGATGTATCTTTTCAAAGACGTTTAATGCATATGCAAGTTTGTATGCTTTGTAAGAAATTTACATAAATGGTAACATAATGTGTACATTGTTGTCAGCCACTTGCTATTTTGATCTTTTGATACTCAGGGCTGCCTTAGTTTTTTTCAACAACTGGATCATCTATCATAATGTTTTTTAGATTTTATTTATTTAATTTTAGAGAGAGGGGAAGTGAGGGAGAAAGAGAGGGAGAGAAACATCAATGTGTGGTTGTTTCTCACATGCCCCCAATTGGGAACTCGGCCCACAACCCAGGCATGTGTCCTGACTGGGAATCGAACCAGCAGTTCACAGGCCAGCGCTCAGTCCACTGAGCCACACAAGCCAGGGCTATCATAATTTATTTAATTGGATTCTCTGTGGATAAAGATGATTTCTGGTTTCTTTCCTTTTATTATAAAATGACATTCTGGAGCATAACTCCCACTCTTTAAGTTGTGCATTCCTTAACAGTATAAACACACTGTTTTCACTCCTGTGCAAGCACATTTGAATGGTGTATGTGTAAAGTGTAACTGCAGCACCAATAGGTATGGGCATTGCTGCAGGGACAGGAAGTTGGTACAACTTCCATGGGGAGGCCAATTTGCCCCTACTTATCAAACAATTTCTAGAGTCCCTCCTGAGTGCTGGACTAGGGTACAGACAGGAGGCTGTGCTCTAGGGGCTTTCCAATTCAGACACATTATTTCTAGCTCTGGAAAGGAGGGATGTACAAAAGCCAGGACAGTGCAAGGAAGATAGCCTTGGGCCTATCCTTGGAGAGAGACAGAAACAAAAGTTTGCTTAGAGGAAGAGAAGGAAGGGCATTCCAAGTGGGTGGACCAGCATATATGAAGGCTGAAGAGCAGGGCTCCCTGCACAAATGACTTTGGCCTGTAGTAAGTGCTCAGTAGAAACATTATAGCCAGGCATCAAAATGAGCCACACCCTGGGCATCATCTTTTAAACGAGAGCTCTTGTAGTGCCTTGAAGGTGCAATCTCTGCTCAGTTCGCTGCTACCTCCAAATGACCCTCTGATCTTGGACAAGTCATTCTCCTTTCCTGGACCTAGAATCTACCCAGGCTTCCCCTCCCTGCTGCATTCTGACCTGCCCTCATGAAAGGCTTTATAGATAGTGGAGGGCTACGTGCAGCCCAGGGGGTGTGACCAATGGCAATGGGAGGGAAGTTTCTGTCGGTTCCTTTACATAGCCCACTTTTCTTCTTTTGGTCACTTGTCCTGATGAATTGCTGAGTTAGTCCTACAGTGTGATGGGACTTGACTCATTTAACTCTCACCTTAGTTGAATAGGTCCATTTTATGGATGAGGAAATTGAGTCTTCTCCAGATTAAGTAGTTTCCAGGATTAGTTTAGTGGCTTAACCTGGTAATGATTGACTGACTCCATTTCATTTAACTAATAATAGCTACCATTTCTTGAGCACTTACTTGATGCTAGATGCTGTGCTAAGCATTTTAATCTTCAAAACAACCACAATATTATTATTACCAGTTAAGTCTCAGGCTGCCTCTTTGTAATCTATAGCATGGGAATAATAATAGTGCACTAATGAGGGTTATTGTAGGAAGTGAAGTTGCCCAAGGCCATATAGCTAAGAAGTGGCTAAGCAGGATTTGAACCCAGTCTGTTGGGTTCAACAAAATAATGGTTAAGAACCATTACTCTGCCCTGGCTGGTGGCACAGTGGATAAGGCCTGGGTCTGTGAACCCAAAGGTTGCTGTTTTGATTCCCAGTCAGGACACATAACTAGGTTGCAGGCCAGGTCTCCAGCCAGGTCCACAGCTGGAGGCAGGTGAAAGGCAACCATACATTGATGTCTCTCTCCCTCTCTGCCTCTCTCCCTTCCCCTCTCTTTAAAAATAATAAATAAAATCTTAAAAAAAAAAAGAAGAAAAGAAAGAAAAGAACCATTACTCTATTGCCCAAGCATAGGCTGCCTAAAGTGGCAATAATAAAACCAGCAGTTGATTTAGAGAGACTATGGTAATGGGCCCAATAGTTATAGACAGGAACAGGAAAATCATTCTCTCTGAGGAAAAGTAGTAAAAGCCAAGAATAAACAAACAAAAAGCCTGAAAGTGGGTGAGATTAGAAATTGGTTAAACTGGTATTCTCAACATTGCATGTATCCTGGTAGTTCCCAGGATAATTTCAGATGATGCAAAGATAAACATATCCTATTTTATATACTTACTTTAAAATGATAAATATAATTAGGATATTTGTGACTTCATGGCTATCACTGCTTACAATAAGCCTAAATACATGTGTTGAGTTCATTAGAAAAATTAAGTAAATAAGCATCAATAACATGTGTACTGTTCATATGTTCTCTCACACTGTTGGATATGTAATAGCAAATTATGCTGGCTCTATCTTCAAATATGTCCAAGATCCACCTCCTCTCCCCAACCCACTCTGGCCTCATCTGGACCAGAGAAACAGCGTCCTAGCAGGCCCCTGCTCCACCTGGCCCCTGCAGCCTATTCTTCACTGGGCCGCTAGAGGGAGCCAGTTAAAACGACTAGGCTCGTGCTCTCACCCCCTGAACCCAGTGGCTCCTAGGGCATTTAGAGGACAAGCCAGACACAAGAATGTGTTGTATGAACCTAACCTGCCCCTTAGTATTTCTTCCATACCAGCACCTCTTTGTTGGTTTTGGAACATGCCAGGCATGTTCCCACCACAGGACTCTTGCTGTTCTCTGCTCCTGGAACATTATTCTTCCAGATTGTGAGTGTATAGTTCTCCCATTACCATCAAGACCTTGCTCAAATGCCACTTTCTTGGGGAAGAATGCCCTGACCACTTTCTCTGAACCATACCTACCCTCTTCTAACATTCCTCTTTCCCCTTCTCTGCTCTATTTTCGATCTTGGCAGCTTTATCTTCCAAAACACTTTATACCTGATTATTTTGGTTATGGTCTGCCTGTCCTCCCACTAGATTCCTTGAGCTCAGGAATTTTCATGTTTTTCTAGCACCTAGAGCACAGTCTGTCATCCAATAGGAGCTCAATAAGTATATGCTGAATGAGCACTAAGCTCTGTTTAGGCACATGTACATTTTTCCAGAGAAAGAGGGTCCATAGCATTGACCAAAGCCTCAGAATGGTTGTCTACCATCCAAGGGTTTCCCAGCTCTCCCATTTTGGGCCATGTTGGCCAAGTAGATTTACCTTCCAAAGGGGCAGATTGGGGCTATAGTAATTCTCCTTAGCCAGTTGGGGCTGTCTATAGTAATTCTCCAGGAGAATCAATGAGTGGGGCCTTGCTTAATTAGTCTCCTGTGAAGTGGGTTAGGATGAATCAGTCTCCCTGCCAATCCATTTGACTGCAGTGAGAGGTGGCCCAGAATCCCTTTTTGATGCCTCTCTGTGCATAAGCAGTGGCCCCTAGCATCCACCCCTTCTTCCCACCATCAAGAAGCAAGTTCTGCCTTGTATAATTTCCATTTTATGCCTTTTATCTTCCCAACTACTGTGGGAACTTCCCAAGGGCAAAGAACCATGTTTTTTTTTTTTTTTTTTTTTCTCTAGAACCAGGTGTTAAGAAGATGAACATTTATTTCAAGCAGCCCTGGGTTCAAGTCCCAGCTCTGTTACCTATTGGCTGTGTGACCAGAGACAAATTACTTAACCTTCCTGTTTCCTTCTCTAAAAAATCAGGTCTAGTAAAAATAACTTTTTCATTGTGTTGTTGGGGGTATTTGATAAGACAGTGCATGTAAATGTTTGGTACAGGATGATAATGAACATGAAGCTTGGTGGAGTGAGGGATTTTAATTCAACTACATGGCAAATATTTAGACTGCCCACTATATGACAGGCATTGTGCTAGGGCCTGGGGAGGTAAAAAATGGGGCAGGTGCTGTCTTGTGTGAATTAGCTTCTTTGAGGACACAGACAGAATGGCATCAAATGGCCTGCTTCTGACTACTCTCCCTCAGTGCTGCTGTGGGTGGCCTGTGTCTGAGTTTCAGCATCTCTATCCTCATGGGGCTTACATTCAAGAGGCAGAATAGAATGACAACAAGTTGTATGGTTGCATATTGTGAGAAGCACTGTAAAGGGAAAGGAAGCACAGGGTGCTTTGTGGGGAAACTGGAATAACAGTGGGGGCCAGATTTGAATCTGAGGTGTTAAGAGTTACTTCTTTGTGATTTATTTTGTGAGTGACTGGACTACTTGAGGAGCAGCAGCTGAGACCCCACCTTCCACTTCTTCTGCACCCCCAGGGAACTTGGAGCTTGTTCTCTAGGAGGGTGCACTTAGCTTGTAACTCCCTGGCCCTGCCTCACAGGACCCCTGCCGCACTGGACCCCAGCTGCACTGGACCCCAGCTGCACACGCCCTCTAGTGGTCATAATCCAGAGCTAGGCCGGATAGAGGTCCTGGGAAACCAAGGACTGTGGTCATTATCTCCCCTCAGAAGCAGTCTTCCCATAAGGTGGGATGACTGGGTCCTCATGTTCTAATTTTGGTAACCACCTCAAGTATGATTCCCATTTCCACTTCACAAATGAGGACTCCAAGGCTTACAGAACTGAGAAAGGTTAAGTAGGGTCAGTACTGAACTCAAGCCTAGCAGACTCTGGGTTCAGTGCTCTTCAGGCTCATCCAGCTGGCACCTAATGGCACCCTACCCCCAATATCACATCTCTGGGTGACCAAGAGCCAAAGCCATACTTGGTCTGAATTACTGCCCAGAGAAAAAGGCAGCCTTCCTAGGAAGGCCACTGCTAGGTTCTCTCCTAGGCTTAAGGCCCCAAACCAGGACTGACATTCCTCAGAACAGTCCCCCAGGAACACTGCAGGAGGGGATGCTGTAGTACCTCAGGGAGCTATAGGGAAGAGAGGGGAAGGAGCCACATATTTGCCCCAGGGGTAGGTGATGAACATTTGTGGATGGTCACCCATTTCCTGCCTACTGCCCCATTCCCTTTGCTTTCTGTTACATACATATCCCTTCCCCTAGTCAATTGGTTGGGTTCAAATTCCACCTCTGCTACTAATTACAAGCTTGTGCAAGTTCCTTAATGTCTTGTGCCTCGGTGCCCTTATCTGTAAATGGATGGTAACAACCATACCTACCTGCGAAGTGTGTTTTATATAGTTTGGGGCCTTACTCCATAACACTTTGATTCAGCAGGCCCAATGGACCACATTTTGAAAATCACTGTCTTAAAGGGTGTGTCCTAATCCACACTCCACTTTCTTTGAAAAGATTTTATTGCTCTGGCTGGTGACTCAGTGGATTGGCGCTGGCCAGAGAACCCAAAAGCCACTGGTTCAATTCCCAGTCAGGGCACAAAACCAGGTTGCAAGCCGGGTCTCCAGTCAGGTCCTTAGTTGGAGGCAGGTGAAAGGCAACCATACATTGATGCTTCTCTCCCTTTCTTCCTCCCTCCCTGCCCTTCTCTCCGAAAATAATAAATAACATCTTTAAAAAATTTATTTATTTTTAGAGGGGGAGGGGAATGGAGGGAGAAAGAGAAGGAGAGAACCATTGGTTGCTTCTCATGCGCATCTCAACGGGGGCGGGGGGGGGGGGTAGCATGCTTGCAACCCAGGCTTGTGCCTTGATTAGGAATGCAACAAGTGACCTTTTGCTCTGTAAGACAATGCCCAACCAACTGAGCCACACTGGTCAGGGTCTCACACACCACTTTCTAGCTGTTGGGGGTGAGCACCCATACTGGTTTATGCCCCTTTGGTTTTAGCATCATAGCACTCTCAACACTATTTTCATTTCAATAGCAAATTGTAAGGGCAAGTTCTTGTGCCTCAGTTTCTTCATCTGTAAAATAAAGATAATAGTACTTTATCGAGGTTGTTGTGAGAATTAAATGACTTAAAATCTTTGTAATGCTTTGAAAGTTGATTGCCTTGCCCATAGTAGTGACTTGATACCATGAGCTATTATTATTGTAACAATTGCCAAACCAGCAAATACCCTGATAAAAGAAAATACATTACATTGAGTTTCTCCTTGTATTATAAGGTGCATTACTTTCCTTGAGGGTAAGAAATGACTGAAAGGGGCTTCTGGAGTGTGGGTCACATTGTCTTCTGGATACTAGTTACACGGGTATTGGTATAGTGTCCACTTGTGAAAATTCATTTTGCTGATCATTTGCAATGTGTGCACTTAAAATGCAGTGTCTTCTATAATCTGTATGATTTTGCAAAGCAAACCAGGCTTCATCCTCAATTTAAAAAATTTATGGATTACGAGAGAGTCCACCCTCTGATACATTTATTGGTTGGTTCTTGCACGGGTCCTGATTAGGGGTTGAACCCCAACCATGGAGCATGTGGGTGAAGCTATAACCAACTGACCTACCCAGCCAGGGCATCACCATTTTTCAAACAAGAAACTGAAGCCAAGACAGCTAGTTTGATTTGGCTAAAGCAGTAGGGGATAAAGGTAGCGGGGGAGCCTCAGTTCATTGCTCCTTATGGGAGAGCAACTGCCTCTTAAGGGAGCGTGGCGTGAACAGTACCTGGCTCCAGGTAAGGCTCAGCAAACACTTCTGAGCCCTTCCTGCCAATATTGCCCTTACTCCAGCGTACACACAGGCTCCAGGCCGGGGATGGGAATTCGACTGTAGCACACTCACAAGGGCAGTACTAAACGTGGGCACACGGAAGGGAGACCCACATGCTAGAGCCCTGGCGGAAGAAAGGCGCCCAGCTTCAGACCAATGGGAGTAGCGGAATTACTTTCATTCAACGTGGGGCCGGGCTCCGCCTCCTGCCCGGAAAGAGGCGGGGTGCCGTGGGGAGGGGGCGTTGCCGCAGCACGACTAGGAGAGGGTGGTGCCCGCCCGGTGGCCGGGCCAATCGGAGCTGCGCCCGGTGGGGGAGGGGGGACCAGGCCTTTTTTTCCCTCTGCGCGGGACCAATCCGTACTTTACAAGCTTGAACTTTTGCCACCCACGGACAAGCCAGCGCGCCCGAGGAGGTACCCCGCCGCGCCGGCTCCAGGGCTTGGAGCGGCCTTAACCCTTGCTGCGCCGGGTGTCCCGCCTCTGCTGCCTTGTCGCCCAGTTCACCCCTTGACTCTGGGATCCCATCCCCAAGGCCATCCCCATTTCAGTAGTGAAACATCGCAGGAAAAAGCACGACCTTTGCAGAAATCCCTTTCCACGGTGTGTAGAGTGAATTGGAGAAGAAGGGGGAGGAGAAAGCATTAGCTTTGAGGGGGCCCAGAACAGCTGGAGGCCTGCTTGGCTCTGAGGAAGGGCTGTGGCGACCCAGAGAGCTTGAGAGGAGATAGTCCAGCCTCCACTCCTCCCTAAGCAACTCCCTGCCTCGGGCAAGCGTGGGCCCTTGTGTGCGAAGTGTCCCACAGTCCCCTGTTCCGCCCAGTAGAGCGACCCCTGACTGCGCAGGAGATGTGGATACCTCGGGGCATCACAGAGACCCCGCTACCCCAACAAACTAGCCTGCCCCCCTGTCCCCAAAAGACGAAAGCCAGGAAGGCTCACAGGCACACCCATTTTTATTAGCCTTCCCTGGGATGGGGGTTTGCATCAAGTTTAAAGTGCAATGTGTTTGTAAGTTTGCACTCAAGTCAAGAGAGCGGCAAAGTGCCCCATTTGCGTCCGAGTCTCAGTGGGCTTGTGGAGACCTTGCGCCACCCACCCGTGGTTTTTGTAGCTGTGAGTTGTGTGTGTGCGCGCGCGTGTACTCTCTCGTAACCATGCTCACTTCGCGCAAAGTGAACCGAGAGCGGGGTGTGGGCTCAGTCAGGCCTGGGGCGGGGGCCACGGCTGGCCCGCCCCAGAAGCCGGCCCCTTGGAGCCTCCGGCCGGGCAATGGGACGTGTTCTCCTTTAAGAGTTAAGAAACTTGAAACCTTGTTTGCGCAACAATCAGCGCCGCGGAGCCGCCAAAGTGTCTAGACTGGCATATGATGGGAGGCAGCCAATGACTCCGCGGCGCTCCTCCGGGGGCCCTCAGTGTGCGTTTGAGGAGAACAAAAAAGAGAGAGAGAGCCGAGCAGGGGAGCGAGCGAGGGAGCTGAGCTGAGAGAAAGAGCGGCCGGGCGCTGCCTCACCAGACTTCGCCGGGACCGCGGGGCCACCGGGAGGCACTTTTTGTGGAGGGGGAGGGGGGAGCGACCTCTGCAGCTCTGCGCCTGGGGCGTCTGAGTGCGGTGTGGGGAGGGCTGCGACCTCTGCCTCGGTGGATTGCATTTTTAATTAAGGATTCCCAAGCAGCTCTTTGGGATTTTTACAGTTTCCACTTATGTGTTGACACCCGCGTTCGGGGGAAACTCGCTCCAAGTGCATCTAGCGCCTAGGACCCGAGACGGAGTTGGCTTTTCGCACATGCAATTACAGGGATTTTGGTTTTGTTGGGGGTTTCTTTTTTTTCCTTTTGCGGGGAGTGAGAAGGAAGCTGAGGGTATCAACAAGCCTGCCTTTCGGATCCTTCAGGAAAAGCCCATGTAGTTAAGAGCTTGGGTTTTACAGGCAGGGCTTACCAGACACATTTGGGAGGGTGTTCAACGCAAGCACTTAGTGCTCATGGACCAGCCGCGCAACTTTTGAAGGCTCGCTAGCCCATGCGGGGACTTTCTGGTGGCCCGCTGCCCACGGTCCCTCTCAAGTGCCGGGGCTGGAGTTGCTGAGCAGCCCAGCCGCCGTGGTCCATGTAGCCGTTGGCCGGGCGCAGATTGCGGCTCGGCGTGCGCGTGTTCTCTGCGGGCCCACCCGGGCGAGCTCCCTCATGTTGCAGCCCTGCGGCGCCCCTTCGACGACAGGCTGTGCGCGGTCTGCACGGCGCACGGTGGCGGAGCTTCATGTGGGGCTGCGGCCCGCGCAGCCGGCGCCTCGCTGAGGGAACGGACCCCTGGTAACCGGAGACCGCCTCCCCCCGCACCCCCGACGCCAAAGGATATCGTATGTTCAGGTCCAAACGCTCGGGGCTGGTGCGGCGACTTTGGCGAAGTCGTGTGGTCCCCGACCAGGAGGAAGGCGGCGGCGGCGGTGGCGGCGGCGGCAGCAGCGGCGGCGGCGACGAGGATGGGAGCTTGGGCAACCCAGCTGAGCCAGCCCCGTGGGCACAAGAAGGTGGAGGCTGCGGTCGCTCGGAAGTCCGCCCGGTAGCCCTGCGGCGGCCCCGGGACGCAGCGGGACAGCGAGGCGCCCAGGGTGCGGTGAGGCGCCGACGCACAGGGGGCCCTCCGAGGCCCATGTCGGAGCCGGGGGCCTGCTCTGGAGGTTTCCCGCTGGACGCAGCGGAGCCTAGAGGCCCGGGTCGGCTGCCCGAAAGTGACTGCGAGACGGTGACGACTTGCTGTCTCTTCTCGGAAAGGGACGTTGCGGGTGCGCTCCGGGACTCCGGGGACCCCCTGGCTGGGGCAGCCCTGGAGCTGGCGGGCGGAGGGCGGAGTCGCGAAGCCCGTTCACTGCTGTTGCTGGAGCAGGAACTCAAGACGGTCACGTACTCACTCCTGAAGCGGCTCAAGGAGCGCTCCCTGGACACGCTGCTGGAGGCGGTGGAGTCCCGGGGCGGCGTACCGGGCGGCTGTGTGTTGGTGCCGCGCGCTGATCTCCGCCTAGGCGGCCAGCCTGCGCCTCCCCAGCTGCTGCTCGGCCGCCTCTTCCGCTGGCCTGACCTGCAGCACGCTGTGGAGCTGAAGCCCTTGTGTGGCTGCCACAGCTTCGCTGCCGCAGCTGACGGCCCCACTGTGTGCTGCAACCCCTACCACTTCAGCCGGCTCTGCGGGCCAGGTGAGAGCGCCACACCATGCTTGGGGAGGGGCGGGCCCGGGATCCCCTCTAGCCCCTTACGCGGCCTGATTTTTATCCCAGACACCTCGGGTGGGCAGAGCTGCGGTGCGCCCACGGGTGTCCCTGAAGCATGGCAGCTCCTATGGAGGCACCTTACCCAGGGTTTGCCGGGGAGTGGGGACCTGGGTGCACACCAGAAATGGCAACTTTATCAGGGCACTGGCAAGCAAACTTAAAAGGGTACACTGGAGTTTTCTCTGTGCTGCTTTAAGGACGGAATGTAGGCTCCAGCTTCATAGAGAAGGGGATTTAGCCTAGGAGAAGCCAAACATTGCACCCCCTACCCCCCAGCTTACCCCCAGTCTGTGCTCGGGCCTGTAGCATTTGTGTGCATTTGTCTATATCTGCACTGTACTTTACTATATCCAAGTGCAGATATAAATTGTGAAATCGGGTGTAGACAACTTGTGGCTAGAGTCAAAGTGCTTGTAAGTTGTCTCACTTGTTCCTTTGCATACTTTGGAGGAAAGCTTTTGTAGGGTAACCCCCCCTCAAAGTGGATACCACTTTCTTGTCAGGATTGCACCCAGCAACCCTTGGGTGTCAAATGGCAGGGCTTCCCATGATCATTCTCAATTCTGTGACCACTTTTTGTGTCCATTTGAGGATCCTGAGAGCATCTGGAGTAGGTGAGGAAGTCAGGCATTTTATTACATCTGAGAACTACTCCCTGTCTTTGTTCTCTTCCTGGGACTTCATGTATACACCCCACCCCCGGCTCAGTTTACCTGAGGATGCCCTGGGTGCTGGAGCAGAGGTGAGGATGTGCCTGCCAGAGGTGGATGTTTCTGGCAGGCCAGAAGCTTGCAAGGACACACGTTTCAGCCTGTAGTACTTATAGGGTATAAGCATCTTAGGTGGCATTGAGGGTTCTGTAAGGGTGAGCCCATCAGAGTTATATAGGCTGTTGTGTGTTGGAGAGCTCTTGAGTTTTTCCAATCTGGTCCCTCAGGAGATAGCATCCAGCCTGAGGGTCAGATCACAGGTCTCCTGATTCCCAGGGTGAAAAGGGGTAGGTGAGCTTTTGAGTATGCTTGGGGGTAGTGGCTGGAGAGGAAAGGAAAGTAGATGCGTTCCGGTTAACTGATGGGGGTTGGTGAGGAAAGGCATCTCTGATCTGGCTTGTCCCGCTTCCCTCATGGCTGGTTGCCCCAAGCCTGTCAGGAGCTTTTGGCAGTCCCTAATCTGGGGCCCGTGACTTTTTGTGCTCCTCATTCCTCTGCCTGACAGCATCCCCTGGAAGTGGCTTCCTACTTTCTGCTACTTGGTCTCCTCTCTGTTTCTGGGGAAAGGGGCCTCTCTGGTTTTCTTATTACTGGTCATTATTGTTTAGAGGGAAATCATTGGTGGGATCCACTCTGCTATTTTAGAAGGCGCTGGCATGTATTTTTTTTCTCTCACCATATCTGTCTGCCAGCATATGTTTGTTGAGCACTTATTCTGTGCCAGGTACCATGCTGGATGCAGCAGGGAGCATGGAAATATGAGTAGGATCCTTGATCCTCAAGAAATGTAATCTTCCAGGGGAGATGGAGTAGAGATGGGGGAAGAAGGGCCAGGTTAGGGGGTGTGAACTATTAAGAGTTTTGTTGGGGTATATATGTAATAGGGTCACCTCCAGGGGCTCCATAGTTCTAACATGGAGCTGGCGTTGGAAGGTGGGTAAGGGGTGTTGAGGAGGAGAGGCCCAGCTGAGAGTCAATGTACCAGGCAGGCTTGGCACCTTAGATGGGAAGGGGAGGGAGTGAAAAAGTTGGAAAAAACAGACAGGACCCACCCTTGCCAAGCATGGTGGGTTGTCTCTATGTCTTGGAGTGTAAGTCATCTTGGAGTTTGGTTTGAGTTTGGTGGACTTGGACAAATACAAGTTGAGACTGCAGTGGAATGGTGCTTAGCTACAAATTTGGTCCTGGGCTCTTGGTCCTTGGCCAATAGTACTGCTTGACCTTGTAACCTGCCTTCTTAGTCTCCCTACCAGTCAGTGGGGGTGGTTCCAGGAACATTCTCCACGTCTAATTCTAGAGTAATCATTGGCACTTGACTCTCTTCCTGCTCCCAGAAGGAGGCACTACTGCAGGGGCTGTGTCTATTCTTCTTCCTCTTCCTCAGATCAAGGGGCCTCTCTTTCCACCCATCCTGGGGGCTGTTGGGAGGACTGATGATCTAGGAAGTGTTTCCAATATTAGTCAGGCATTCCCCTGCATAATGGCATAGGTTGAGGAGACTGGGACTGAGAAACGTGGGGAGCCCTTTTGTGCCCACCCCACCCCCACCAGCTGGCCGCCAGCCTGGCTCCCAGAGCTAGGTGGGTGCATAGCTGGAGCTCAGTCGTGCGAGTCCTGATAAGGAGACTGCTCCTTTCAGGGCTCTGGGGGAAAGGGCTGGGACAGTAGGGCCAAGAGACAGACATACAGCTAGAGAGTACACCAGAATACCCAGCAGGCTGACTGAGGGACATCTACCTGGCACCTCAGTGCCCCTGAACCCTATAGGGAGCCCCGGTGATGGAGGCCCCTTTCTGAGCATTGCAGACCCTTGCTGCTCAGAGCCAACCCTGCTCTATCCATAACATGCTTTAGGGTACTAGGGCTAGTTCCCTCTTCCGGCCTCTTTTTCCATTTGTGAAGGGCTAAATGAAGTGGACAGAATCCCTGGGGTCTGATAGGCAGATTGCAGGTGGCACAGCCTACCTCCCTAGCCCTGCCCTCTCCTCCACATTTAACCTGAGAAAGTGGATTTCTTCTTCTGCCCAGCTCTGTTACAACCCTCCCCCACCACCCCACCCCGTGGGAGTCAGGCCCCTAGCATTCCCTCCCTTTTGTGTGTCTCTTTCAGTCCCGGGAAAAGCCAGTTCACTGAGCTTGGTGCCTATGTGGACGGAAATGTGGAGAAATACTTTAATCACAGTTCTAACCTGTGTTTATAGAGCTCCTTTCTCCTGAAAGTATCCATTAACTTTGGAATAAATCTGCTCTTTGCTTCACCACTTTTTTTTTCTGTAATTATATTCAGTAAATTACTATTATCCAAATTGCGCCAGGGAAAGAGAGACAGAGGGAGAGAGAGAGAACTTCTAAACGACTGTAGGAGGCCGCCTAGGAAAACACAGGGTTCCCAGGCCAGGACTATAGGAATTAGAATGGGCTAGAAAGTTTTCCTTTTATTTGGCCTGGCATTATCCCTTTGAAATGAGATCAATTTCAAGTTGGGCTTCCAAGCCCCTGCCCCGCCCCTCTGGCCTGCCTGTCCTGCTCCTCCAAGCTTCTCTGAGCTCCTCCTTGGAGGTGAGGAAGGGGTGATAATGTGCAGTTTGCCTCTTGCTGGCGCCAGCCGGCTGCGCTGTTTATCTGGCAGCCGGGGGAATCTGGGCAATTAGGCTCAGCCGGCCTTAAAGTGCCAGGAACTCCTTTTTTGTATTTCCCACCCTGGGGGCTGGGGTTCAGCCTAAAGTTTCTGGGGTTAGAAGAGACAGGCACCGGGAGACCACCTCTCTACCCACAGCTACTCTGGTAGGGTGGAAACTGGTTGGCCTCCAGAGACCAATGGAGTCTTTCCTAAGCAAGATGTTGGGCTGCAAGGATAAGGGTAGGAGATAGTGTCCCAAATGGATACTTTACCAGCCATGGAGACAGGCTGTGAACTCGTCTGGCTTTAGAGTTATATAGCTTACCAAAAGGCCAGGTACCCTCTGGGGGTGAACCAGAAGCAGTCTGGGCTGAGCAGAACTGAGCAATAGCCTTCTGGTATACTGGTCCCCTGGCTGACTGCTCTCTCTGGAGGAAGTTGGAGATTCCTGAAGTTGTTGTCTGAGGCTGGATATATGAAGAGACTGGAGTTTCTTCTGATCTTCCTCTCCCTCTCTTCATCTCTCCTCTCCATTTTTGTTTCCCTTCCCATGTTCATTTCTTTCATAGGGGCTGCAGGACTTTAGAAGTTACTATTTTTAAAACAACACAACTTTAGCAAGCACAAAGAGCTTCTAAGAAGGGAGTGAACAGAGGACCTGGAAGCAGCTCATACCTTCTTATCTGACCTTTTGTCTGTCTCACCATGTGTCCCACCAGAGTGCCCACCTTGCTCACCTATTTTAACGTTTCGGAGCTCCATTCTCCTGGATTTACTTTCTGGATATGTGTGAGTGGAGTGGAAGTGCCATGTAAAGGTTACCCAGTATTGTTCATAGCAGCATTATTCCTTAATAGCCCCAAAGTGGAACTAACCCAGGTGTCCACCAGCTGATGAATGCATAAACAAAATGTGATATATACATAAAATGGAATATCATTCAACCATTTAAAAAAAAGTGACACTTTTTTAGGTTACAACATAGATGAACCTTGAAAACATTGCGCTAAGTGCAAGAAGTCAGACACAAAGGCTATATGTTGTATGAATCCATTTGTGTGAAATACGGGAATAGGCAAATCCATAAAGAGAGAACAGGAATTTGTGATTGGCTGGGATTTGGGGTTTGGGGGAATAGGTACTACTAATAGGGACAGAGTTTATTTTGGGGTAATGAAAGTGTTCTATGATTAGATGTTGATCTCACAACTTTTGAATATACTGAAAACCACTAACATACCTTAGAAGAGTGAATCTTAAAAGTATGTGAATGATTACTAACTTTTTCAAGAAAAGGTATAGTAACTTGATATTGGTCCCCAACTGGCCTCCCCCTTTATTTAGTTGAAATAAAGTAACAACTTTTTCCTACCTTCCTGTGTGGCCTTAGGATGGTCCTATACATTGTTGGACCTCAGCTATCCCACCAGTTTAAAAAAGTTGAGTTGGGTGAACTCCACGAAGTTGAGTTAGGCAAACCTCTGACATTTTAAATTCCCCCATTGGAAGTGAAGTCTATAGGCCTATTTACTGTTTTACTTGACTAGTATGGAAGTTAGTGCTTAGCTTCCAGTGCCTGCAGTTGTTAAACAGTTCTGTGTACACTTTTGCTGGAGCAAATGGGGATCTCTCCTTAGAGTTTTGTAGTTCCCTGCTAGCTATTGGTTCTGACATTTCAAATTTGTACATTTGCTTTCTGTCTCGTTCATGTTGTTAGAACCCTGCTAGCTCAGGTAGTAGATGTCACAACTCAAGGCCCAGGTGGTCCCTGGAAGAGATGCTGGTGTTAATGACAGTGGCTTGCCAGTTGCTGTTAAGTTTCACTTTTAGGGACAGATTTGGGGGGAGGGGCAGATGTTCAGAGCCTCCCTCCTTGTGTGGCCTGGGTCACAGCCAATCAGATTTTTGCCAAAGCCACCCTAACATAGTAATTGCAGTCCTTCTGATACGTTAGTGGGGTAGTGGAAAGGGCATGAAGCTGAGGGTCAGTAGACCTGGCTTCTGGCCCTGGCTCTAAAACCAGCTCCCTGCCTGGCCCTGAAGGAGTCACTTGCACTACCGGAGCCTCAGTCTTCTCTGTGTAGTGGGAGTGCCGGCCTCAGTTCTCCTTCCCGGTGGATTCTGGTCCTCATTCAAGTCTGTTCTTTAGCCCCTCCGATATTGATGACTATTAGATGAGGTCTCTTTACTGAAGACAAATAGCACCCCTCCTTGAGTCCTGTTTTAAGGCGTCCCATGGATCACCCCTCTGGCCCCTTAAGCCCCTTTAGCAACATCTTTGTCCGCTGATGCCCCCAACTCTACCATTATCCTCATCTCTGTTGTCTTTGTCCACAGATACTTACTGAATACCCTCTGTGCAGATGATGTGACTCAGCTGGGATGAAATGGAGATGGGGTGCTTTTTGATTACCTGTCGCATTGGGGTATAGAGTAGAGTCAGGCCTGGACTGAAATCCTAGTTCAACCATGATTGACAGGGGGATGCTGGGCAAGTCATTTTTTTTTTCATCTGTAAAATGGGGACAATATTGACCATTTTATCTTTGAGATAGGATGAAATAAAAATAAGTGCTTGGTGAGCACAGTTAACCGCTTTGTACCTGAGGTCCAATAGAATAAAATACAATAAATAAAATTGAAAATGCCTGGCATGGAGTGACACACAGGGTAGGCTTTCCATAAATGTTTGCATCTCTCCCAGTAGCTACTCCATGATTAACTTTTCCTTCTCCCTAAATTCTGTCCACAAAAGGCTCCCTGTTTCTAGACCACAGAGCCTTCACTTTGTGAAGTAATTTCTGGCTGGAAAAGCCAGGGTAGGGAAGAGCTGAAGCTGCATAGGGTGTATGGAGCAAAACAAATGCTCCTACAGCTAATTGCGCCTTATTATAATTGCGAAAAACCCTTATTACCCCTTGTGTCATTACTGATACCTGCCTAATAATAGTTATTACTACTTTACTACCACTAGGAGTTTGTTTTATTTTGCCATTTGATGGTGTTTAGTTTCATTTAGGGAAAATGAAGGGTCATTTCATTCATGCAAATTGTTACTTAGTTTAGCAAATTGTTACTTCCCCTAAAGCAAGAGGCTAAGGAATTCTTCTGAAGACAAAGTATATGTTTTTAAGGAGAAGTATTTTAGGCAAATGAAAGGCAACCAAAAGAGAAATAACATAGACAATAAGGAAACAAGGACGGTCTGAGTTGGAAGGCAGTATAGAGCTTGTGACCCACCCCTTCTCTTCACAGAGTAGGGGGACTGCCCGAGGGCTCACAGGGACTAGGTTAAGGCCTCCCATCTAGGCAGCTGGGTTTGGCTTCTTGGGTCCCAACCAATCTTGCACCCCTTTCCCCAAAGAATGCTTGTTCTAATGTAGCTTGTTTGAAAACATGCTGCTTCTATATCTGAGCCTCAGCACTCACACTTAGTTCTGATTAGAGTTGCCAAACTTAGCAAATAAAAATACAGAATGCCCAGTAAGTTTGAATTTCAGGTCAACACATACCTTCTTAGTATAAGTATGTCCCAAATATTGCAAGGGACATACTTACACCAAAAACTTACTCCATGTATAAGTATATTCAAAATTCAGATTTATCTGAACATCCATTATTCTATCAAGCAACCTTGGCTTTGACTTATCCCTGCAACTACGTTTCTCTTGTTATAATAATAATAGTTACTGTTTGTGGAGGTCTTTTTCCACAGTGCCAAGAGCTGTACTAAGCATTTTATGTCATTATCTTCCTTCTCCTCCTGGCAAACCTGGGAGATTCATGTGATTATTGTCACCATTTTAGAGCTGAGGAAACATCTCAGAGAACTGAAGTAACTTTGCTTGAGGTCACATAACCAAAGGTGGCAGAGCAGGGATTGATTTCAGGTCTGGACCCCAAGCCTTCAGCTTTACTGTTGGATAGTGATGTTCCAGTAGATTTGGGCAGCACATGTGATGGGAGGTCAGAAGAGTTTCCAGTAAGCTGGGTTTGTTATTGGAGGAAATCAATAATCAGAATCACATAGGAGAACCCCCAGGTGTGAACTCTCCTGTCCTGTCAGTGACATTCTGTCTTCCGTTTTCCAGATTCACCACCACCCCCGTACACTCGGCTGTCTCCTCATGCAGATTGCAAGCCACTGGGTAAGTGTCCTCCTTCCGACCCTTGGGGGGAGGTGTGCCCATCCTGGGTTCTTCTTCATTCCAGAGTGCAGCCTCACTGCTGAAGGGCTGGAGGGGAGAGAGGAAGCTAGTCTGGTTGCCTTTGAACTGGGATAAAGTTTTACAAACACACCCTTGGTTGGGCCAAAGCAGACTTAAGGCCTCTCCAGAGGGCTATTTACATCTTGAAATTCCTCAGCTCATCATTAACCTCTCTGTGACCTTTAAACATGGGCCTGTGGGAGATGAATGGGTTTCTACTTAAGCATCTCATTGGAGGTGGGTTGGTATTTTTCTCTTCTCCTTTCTCTCCCTCCCTCAGTCTTAGGTTGTTCTCCTTTAGTGTGTATTAATTGTTATTATGACAAATATGTTCAGTAAGAAGTCACTGTTGAGGGGAGCTATAGGTGATTTTTCTTTTTAAGCCAAGAAGTTTACCTGGGTAGGAACAATAATAGTTGGAACATTGGGGAAGCATGTGTATTGGTACATAAAACCCTCTGGCATGGCACTTAGTGGATATGGTTATATCATTTCGGACAGGTCCCATTCAGAGGTAGAGTGTGTTTTCTGTAAACCTTGGGGCCAGATGAGCAGTTTGTACTCTAGAGTAAATGTGTATAGTTTTAGAAGTAGAGATGGCTTGGTTCCTGGCCATCTTGTTTTTCTCCAGTAGAGGATCCTAGTGGTAGGGTGAGTTAGCTTGGCTTTAACAGTGCCAGGAGAAAGCTCGGCTTTGTGACCCAGGCAGTTCCCATGGGACCTAAGCTTTAAAAGTCAGATGGTGTGGCAATGATACTAACACATTCCATCAAGTGATCACAAAGAGTGGGTTTTGTTTTGTTTTGGGTGAAGTTCTCTTCCCAGTGGTGTGTGTCAGCATCATCTGGGAGGTCCCTTATAAGTGTTGTCAGCTCTTGGGCATCCTATTCAGTTTTTCTTCCAGACCCTTCTGTGGGGTTAGAGGTGCTCACCAGGTTCCTCCAGGACTTTGATCTCCTCAGTTCAGGAGGACAGAGGCTGTGCCATGATGATGTGTGGGTCAGTGGCTTAACGATAGCAACTTCCTCATTGTTTTTCCTGACATAGTGTCATCCCATGGATGGAGGAGCTTTATTTAGTTCTCTGGGGAACTGGTGAGGTTATCTGGTTGGACCCTGTCATTTCATAGATGGGGAATTAGACTGAAGGATAGAGAGGAACCCCCAGCTAACGAGCAGCAGGGCTGGGGTGGAAACATAGAGCAGCCCCCTATTCAGCTTGCTGGCTCCCCATCCTTCCCTCACAAGCTTGTCTCAGCATTTCCTAAGTTAACATAATTGCCCTAGTCACTTAGATAATCCCTAGTTCCAGTAGATGGGGAAAAAAATAGCACCCTCAAATGTTCTTAGTAAAGTAGCACCTCAGTTTGGATATCAAGGATTAATGCCCGAGGAATTGTGGGTCAGCCTGTGATAAAACAGCAAAAACCTGGACACAACTGAGCCCTGCAGAATGACCATTTGGAAGTCAACAGGTGTCCTGGTTATTTTACGAATGGGACAACTGAGGCCTAGAGAGAGGAAGTGACACTTATTGGTGGTCATAGAGCTCAGGGGTCTGCAGATGACAGCCTACCATCTGTTTTTGTATTGCTCATGAGCTAAGAATAGTTTCTAATTTCTTATACGGTTTGAAAAAAATCAAAAGAATAATATTTCATGACATGAAAATGATATGAAATTCAAATTTCAGTGTTTATAATAAAGTTCTCCTGGAACATAGCCACACTCACCTGTTTCTATAGTGTCTGTAACTGCTTCCACATTATAGCAACAAAATTGACTAGTTGCAACAGAGATTGTATGGCATGCAAGACTACAAATCCTTTATTTTGGGCCCTTTGCAGAAAAAGGAGATGACTCCTCCTGATTTTGCTGACTAGAGTGGAAGTGGGACTTAAATCTGGGGCTTTAGCTTCCAGCTGGGGTCCCTCACTGGGGCCTGTGATCAGGGTGTGATCAGGGTGGGGAGCCTTCTCTTTCTGCAGTAGCCCAAAGACACTTCAGACTTCGAAGGCCTCGCTAGAAGCACCAGTGTGAGCTGCGAAAGGTGGAACCTGCCTGTTGTTCCCACTTCTAGGGACCTCACAAAGCCACCTGTGTTGGCTCCACAATGGCTCCTTAAGAAATAGGTTTAACCTATGATGTTGCTACTTCAAACAAGAAGTGGCAGCAAGACTTGGGGCGCTGAACACTTTGGGAACATTAGGTATTAAAAGCAACAATCTTTTAAGAAGGTCCCACTGAGACATTGAGATTTTTTCAAAAGAGATTTTTCCATCTGTCCTCATTTTCCTCCCAACACATTTTACCAGCAGATAACATTTCATGCCCTGATAAATAGTCCAAGTTATTTTTTTGTATTATTTTCTTTTCCTTGCATTGTTGCTTTTTCATAAACAAAAAGTCAGTTCACTTCTAAGCTTCTGTGA
Source organism: Noctilio leporinus (assembly GCA_004026585.1). NCBI lineage: Eukaryota > Metazoa > Chordata > Mammalia > Chiroptera > Noctilionidae > Noctilio > Noctilio leporinus. The sequence goes on from PVIW01003761.1 coordinate 141,408, forward strand.
TCACATGAGACTGAAAAACAAAATAAAACCCAGAACACCCAGTCAGCATCTGGCAAGTGGGAAACGAAAAGAAAAAAAAAAAAAAAGGAGGCCAAATTGGTTAATGTTTCATCTTCCTGCTCCCTAAGCCATGTGGTGAAAGGAAAAATATAATCCTGTAGGATCGAATGGAATCCTAGCTAGTGAGGGCCGAGGCTAATGGCTAACGGTTTTTTGCCCTAGGAATCCCCAGCTTGGGGTGCCTGTCCTGAGCCAGGTGGGACCAGCTGAGCCAGACCTGTGTTGTGCTGGGTGAGATGTTGAAAGTGCTGCAGGGCTCACAGAACATGCTTTCCGACTCCTAGACAGGCTTGTCCCTTAGCAGGGACAACACCCCATTGCTGGTAGCAGGAGGCATAGGCCCAGGAAAATTTTTCCAAGTCTGCCCGCCCCAAAAGGCATCAGTTTGTCAAGCTAGCAACTCCATGTTCAAGAAAAAAACATGCAAAAGGTTTTCCTTTCCCCATCTTTCTGCACCGCAGGCAGGGGAAAACAAATAATGCACACCATATGAAGTTCTTAAAACTACTTAAAAAGACCACCTTAAAAAAAAAAAAAAAGACAAAAAACCCCCAACCAACCAAACAAAAAAAACAGTCCAGGCATTGAAAATTGCTCTGTGAGCAGGTTTGGATGTTAGGGAGTGGAGGAGGGGAGGAAGGAAAAATTGTTAATCTTTGAGCAAACGCTTGAGCCCTTAATTAGAGGGGTGTAGCGGGACAGAGTGAGGATGGCTGGTAACTTGTTAAAACAGAGTTTCCTCAGCTCCAGCAAGAGGAAGGAAGGAAGGAAGGAAGGAAGCAAGAAGGAACAACTTCAAGAATTTTAATGGTTGTAATTAAGTACAGCAGCCAGCTCTGAATTGTTTAGGGGCTTAATTTAACCTTAACCAAGGAGGCTCCAAGTTGCTACTTGCTCAGTCCCCTGAACTTGGGTTATGTCTGTGGTCAAAGCAATTGCAACTTTTTCAGGTGCCAGGGCTGCAGCAGTCAGCATTTTTCAGAATTCCAGGGCTTTCTGGCCTGGTCTCATGCAATCATGGGACAGAGTCACAGAATGGCATCAGAAAGTTGGGAGGGACATGCTGCTCTTTGCAAGCTCTTGGGTGCACACATGCACACACAGATGCATGAAAAAGCAGAAAAAGGAGGTAGGTGTGCCACACAGCCAACCAACTTCTCTTTCTCTTTCCTCCTGTAGATCTGTCTGATTCCACATTGTCTTACACTGAAGCGGAGGCCACCAACTCCCGCATCGCTGCTCGGCGTGAATTCTCAGGTTGGCATTTATTTTCTTTGCATGTTGCTATTGTGTTGAACTTTGCAGTTGGGGACAGGTGGGAGTGGTGCTTGATGGAGTTTTTTTTTTTTTTTTTTAAGATTTTTTTTATTATTTTTAGAAAGAGGGGAAGGGAGAAAGGCAGAGAGGGAGAGAGACACAAATGTATGGTTGTTTTTCACCTGCCTCCAGCCACAGACCTGACTGGAGACCTGGTTTGCAACCTTGTTATGTGCCCTGGCTGGGGAATCAAACCTGCGACCTTTGGGTTTCGCAGGCCAGCACCTTATCCACTGTGCTACCAGCCAGGGCTGAGATCTTTTTGATATTCCCACACCTTTTGTTTCCCTTTTCCTCCCACTTTTTGGATGTGAAGACTGCCCAGGTCTTCATCACTGGTGTTCTTGGGTTTAAGAACAGAACAGTATGTATGAATGCAACCTGAAGATATCTTCAAGTGCCTGTCAATCCATGTTTTTAACAAGTTGTCTACCTTGTCTCATGGAAATGAGTAAAACCCAGCATAACTCTTCATCTCTCATTTTAGCAAAGGGGCCTTCTTCTCCCAGCTGCTGAGAAGTAGCAAATGGATATGTTTATATACATTTCTCTTCATGGGTTTCTCCTTCTGTCCCCACTCTGAGGAAGGACCTATGTGGAAAGGTCAGAAGAGGGGGAAATGGAGTGGGTGGAATAAGTTTTCAGGAGGGTCTGGTAAGCAGGGAGCTTGCTAGGGGCCAGCAGTTTGTTTCCCTGTCATTCCTTGAGCAGTGGATGCTCTGCTAGCCTGCAGAGAGGATGCTGGTTTGGAATTCCTGCCCCTTGCAATTGAGTTGGCCATAGGGACATTCCAAAAATAGCCCAATCAACTTCTCCTTAAGAAATAAGAGGTTGGTGGTGACCTGGGGGTGTAGAGGGCCAGGAGGGACATGGATACCAAGGTCTGGGGCCCTTTGAGAACATGGCAGGTGGTGTCCTACAAGGACAGCTTGAGGCCTGTGGCCTGTGGCCTGGCCCTATGTTGCATGGGCCAGACTGGAACGGACTCCAGAGTATCTGCTGGAGGCCCCACTCTTATTTGGTTCCCAGAAGAGAGTGTTCCCTGGAGGCTGGGAGGTCTCTGGAGACTCTGGGGCCATTAGGTTTGGCTGCCTTTGGGGTATCCCCTGTTTGGGATTTCTGCCCAGTTATTCCCAAGCAGTCTTTGGTTCCTGGTCACTGAGAAGGCCCCTGTGGCTCTCTTCTGTGGATCAATACTGCATGGTTCTCATGAGAAAATTTGGCATCTAGTGGCTTTGGAATTCTAAGGGGAAGAAGTTTGGGATTTCCGATAGAGGGGAGATTGAATGGGGTCTAGTGGGCTTTTGTCTGAGTTCCAGTGGTCCCAGTAAGCCCGTGGTGTTCCCCCTTGTGGTCATTGAGTCCCCTTCCAGGGACAACATGCATCTCCTCCTGCTCTAGGCTTTTTCAATTTACTTGTATTGTGAGAGTCTATGGACTAATAGGTTGGCACTGCCCCTGCTTCCTGGGAGCTCACAGACTTGGGGCCATGGTGGCTGTCACACTGGAGGACAGGCTCAAGGGGGAAGACCCTGTAGGGTGGGGGATAGACCAAAGGGGATTTGGTCTCTGTGGATAATGAAGGCAGGAGTCATCCTGCAGGATTGTGCCAGGGGCAGAGTGGGAGGTAAGGTCAGAAAGGTGAAGGGCACAATGTGTTGGGCCAGGGCAGGGTGTCTTATGTTCAAGGGCAGATAATAATCTGCTGTTGATGGCAACAGTTGACATTTATTGACACTCACTACTTAGCACTTTGCTAAGTGCTGGTATTTTCTATCCCAGTGACTCTATTACAACCCAGGGACACAGATGTGACTCTCCCTATTTAATAGGTGAGGAAACTGAGATTCATTGTTGGGTCAGCTGACCAAATTCATAAATTGTAAGTGCCAGGCTTGGGATGAGAGCCTGAGCAGTGTGACTGCCCAGCTCTCCACCCTGAGGTCCCTGCCTCGCATTCCACATCAAGGGTTTCCCATACCCCACTGGGAAGCAAAACCTGGAGGGCAGTATCGAATGATTGAAAGCAATCTGGGGCCTTGGCTGCTATGGCTTGGTTGGTGAGAAATTCAGTAGACTGAAAGGTCGAGGGTTTGATTCTTGGTCAGGGCATACTCCCAGGTTGCAGGTTTGATCCCTGGTTGGGTGTGTACAAGAAGGCAACCAATCCATGTTTCTCTCTGTTTCCTTCTTTTTTCCTCTCTCTAAAAATAATGGGAATAAAAGGTCCTTGGGTGAGGATTGAGAAAAGGAAGAGCCTGGGAGCAGCCAGTCCAAGTTTAAGGGGCGAGGGGCTGGCTGCTGCACTGGCTCTGTGCCCATCCCCGTCACCACCAGGCAAACCTTGAAGACCACTGAGAAACCATACCAGCCAGCTGCCTCAGCACCCCCAGCTGTCCCAGCCCTCTCTGTCTCCCTTTGTCCTGAGAGCCTGTCCTTTCACAGTGTCTTGGGATGGGTGTCCGGCTTGAGCAGGGTGTCTGCAGCCCTTGTTTGTCTTGCACAATGACAATCCCAGCTCCCGGTCTGGGACGTCTATTTTTATCCAGTCCAAGGTCTCTGCTTCACTTTCCCGTCCACTTGAGAGGGGATGGTGGGAATTTTGAAGCTCAGCCACAGCCAGGCAGTCAAGAAAGCATCCGTTGGGGATGGGCAGGGCAGAAGGTGGGCCAACAGAAGAGACTGTCTTGTTCCAGCTTTCTGCTGAATGGTCGCCACAGCACTTTTATCTGGTCTGTATGTCACGAAGTCTAGGTTCTAGAGCCTTGACACTCTTGAGTTCCTTGCCTAACTCAGGGCCTGGGGCGCTTCTGACTGCCCACAGCCCCCTTGGGCCATCTTCTTCCTCTCTGCAACATTTCTACCCCGTTTCCTATTGCCTTGATTGCAGTTTAGTTCCAGGAGGAAAGGAAGATTAGCTAGTTAAATTCACAGTAAGGTGTAAGTGGCTGGTAGAGGATCCTGATTGGCAATTTAAAAGCAGAATATACCTTAATTCAAAGAATTACAGGATGAAGGGCCACATGGGAGTGGCCCTCCTGAGGAGGGCTGAAGGAGGAAGACAAGATTTTTGCAGCTCTATGATACTCTATGCTAGAAGAACAGAGTGAGCAGGACACAAGGAGCTTTGTGCTCTGTGAGACAAGGAGCAGCAAGGCCAGGTTGGGTTCTGGGTGCTGGGTGCTGAATGAGTTCTGGGCCCTTGAAATGGTGGAGCTGCTTTAGAAGCCAGGCCTGCCTGACTCCATGCTGGGCAGGTGCAGCACTGAGCAGGCCTCTTCTGGATCCGGTTAATTATCTTGGGTAGCCTATTCTAGTGATTACTGGACAATAGTTCATGTGCTTTATTATTTTAAAAAAAAATTATTGATTGATTTTAGAGAGAGGAGGGAAAGAGAGAAACAGAAAGAAACATCAATTTTGTTGTTCCACATACTTACGCACTCATTGATTGCTTCTTATATGTGCTCAGACCAGAGATTGAACCCACAACGTTGCTGTATTGGGATGATGCTATCACCAACTGAGCTACCTCGCCAGGGCTCAAGTGCTTTATTAAGCACCCACTGTACACCAGCCATGTTTTAAGCTGCCTGTAATGGGGGCTAGGCTGTTCCTTTTGCTGAGCTTGGATGTGTCTACCAGTATCTAAGGCCTTGGGTCATGCTGGTTTCTTAAGAGCTGTGTCAATAAGGCAAGCCTCTTATTTTAAAGAGGAAGAAAGGGAGTTTGCAGGAGCACGTGGAGAATTGGAGTCTCCTCCAATCAGACTATAAGTTCATTGAGGGCATAGATCCTTTGTTAGGATTCTTGCATTTTGTAGATTGAGAGGGTTTGGAAACAGAGGCTCAGAGAGGTTAGGAGAGTGGCTAAGGGCCCCACAGTAAGCATAAGCAAGTAGAGCCAGCTCATAACCTAGGTGACTCCATGCTGCCCACTCACCTACCACTTTTTGGTGGTCCCTGCACCTTTTGGGGTCAATACTATGTGACTTTCATCTTAAGTGCCTACAGAAGCTGGGAGAGAAGTGTGCTGAGGTTGTATTGTTTTCTGCTGTTTCCTGATTTTACAGGGCCAAGCAGGCTTTCCTCAGATGCCCTTGTCTGCCAATATGGGCTGGAGCGCATGGGCTCTGGACCAGTGGGCCTTGGGTTTAAGTCCCAGCTGTCTCATTTCCTAGTTGTAGGTCTGGAGACACAGAGATGAAACTTATATCATTTCTACCCTCAGGGTACTCAGACAGGTAAAGACACAAACAATAGTAATAAGAAGTAGTGTAAGAGGCAGTCCAGAGAAAGAAGGGGTCAACGATAACTTACAGTATGGTGGGGAGGTAGTCCAGGAAGACTCCCTGGAAGAGGTGATATCTAAGTTGGATTTTATAGGATGAATAGGAGTCTTCCAAAGAGACACATTCTAGGTCCAAGAAACAGCAGATGCAAAAGCCTAGAGGTGTGAAAATAGCCTCATGTTGAGAAGCCAAAGGAGGTTAGAGGAGTTGGGAAGCAAAGCACCAGGTGTTGGTGGGAGATAAGGCACTGGGAGGCCAGGGCCTGGGTAATGCTTATTAAAAACTTCTTACTATAATACAGAGTGCATTACTAGTGTCTAGCTTAATGAACTTTTACAAACTAATCCCACCCTGGATAACATTGCTGTCTATGACAGTGCTCAATCCTGACACATGATAGAGCTTATTGCCTGTGGGTCCAGTACCACTACATGTGTATTGAGTGGGCAGGGGGGTAAAGTTTTAGCTAAAAACAGGGTTCTGTTTGGTGTTAGAGAGCAAGAAGGATGTTTTTACCTTGAGTTTGAGGCATCTGGTATCCTGACATAATTAGACGGGAATTTTGATCAGTCCCCATGGATTAAGAGCTGGCCCTTGGGTGTGCCAAGCAGCCACTCTGCCTACCTCCCAAGTCAGGCTCCAGCCTAGGAGTGGTGGACAGGCATTAAGACTGACTCTGAGCTCTTAATTCAGGACCAGGTTGCCACTTCCAGTTGAGAAATGGCCTCAGACGCCTTGCCTTCTCTTGTGACAAAGGTGGAGGAGAAGGAGCACTCACCTCTGGTTCCAAAATCAGCAGCATTTGGGACCTACATCAAGCCTCTGCCTTGCATTTTTTGCTTTGACCAACCAAAGGAAAAAGGAGCCTTCGTCCCTCCATAAAACCTCCCAGTGTTTCACAAAGGGACCCATTCTTCCTGGGCTGGTTGTTTGAAGTTGGAATAGAGGAGTGACAAAGGTGACTTCAGTTGTCTTGGCAGGAACATGCAGTGGTGGAAGGGTTCTGGGTAGCCTGGTTGGCCACAAAGCAATGTGGAGTTTATCCCAAAGCCAGAGTGGGTTCCAGGCTTGGCTTTGCCCTTTACCCTGCTGTGACCTCAGATAAGCTCTTCACTCTCTAAACACAGTTTGGGGCTATTGGGTCACTGATTTTAGGGGTCTCTTGATGCTGATGTGTTCTTAGGCAGAAAGTACCGGCTCTTGGGCCTTGAGGGGTTGTAATGGAGAGCCGCGGCTTGTGACCTGCAGCATCTCAGCTGCTCATTATTGTCTCAAGCAAAATTAAGGCCTGGGGTAAGACCATGTGGAGGGAGGGGAATGATGTCCTGAGTCCTCACCATCTCAGAGCACTAAAGCTTGAGGAATGGAGTGAGGGCACCCTTGACCAATGATGAGTCAAAGGCCCAGACTCATCAACATTTATGTGCTTGGGGGTCTCTGACATAGGACCTCAGGGCTGGTGTGCTTCCTGACTGTAGGCTTTGGGGTGATGAGTCAATGTATTGAACATTAAGAACCTACTGTATGCCAGTGTCAGGTGATACAAAGTGAAGAAAGCCTGGACCTTTCCCTTGAGGAGTTGATGATCTTGAAGGTGAAATAAGACAGCAAGCAAGCAATGGTGAGCGATTTTGTTAAGTGCCGTGGAGCTATGGGCACAGTTTAGCACCAGCACAGAGACAGGAGCAGGGGATGCTGTTGGGGTGGAATGGCATCTTCAGGGAAAGCTTCAAGAAGAAAGTGGGCTTTGTAGGGTGACTAAGGGTTCACCAAGAAGATAACAGGATACAGACAGCTTGTAGGACAGAAGGAACAGCTTACGCAGAAGCAGGGAGGTGTGTAATAGCACCATGTGTTCTTCGTCTGTGGCTAGAGGTTAATATGTGAAAGATGGGGCAGTAGGGAAAGATGAACCAGAGAGGGTATCTTGAATTTGAAGGAATGGGCTTGAACAGAGGGGCCATGGCCACTGGGGCCAAGGGAACTTTGGGACATACTTGGTCCTGAAGGGGCTTTGGACCTTGTCTGGCATCCAGTACAGGGCTTAGTCCATAGCCAGAGGTCACTGTGGAATAAATAAATGACTTCTTGCCTGGGACAAAGAGAGAGGTGGGGGGGGGGGGATCATATAAAGATATTGAAGAATCATAGCTAACAACATCTCTGTGCCAGGCATTCTAAATGCTGTGCACATATTCATTCATGGGGTCCTTATGAAGTAGTTACTTTTATTCGCCATGTTAAAGGAAAAGTAATGGAAGCTCAGAGAAGTTAAGTAACTTGCCCAAGGTCTCCCAGCTAGAAAGTAGTAGAACAGGGATCAGAACCCAGTTAGTCTGGCCTCTCTCGGGTTCCCCAGAGTCTGGCTTGGTGTCCACTCGGACCCCTGGGAAGATATAGGACCCACATGGTTCTGGTTCCTTGTTGCTGGATGACTAAATGAATGACCAGCAAGGTGAGTGGCCTTCTGAGGTGGGGCTCTTGGTTTGGGGGGGAAATCCTGTACCTTTCCAGGGCTGTTTGAGCTGGAGGTGGTTGTTCCTATGGTTTGGGCAGCTTGCATTGAGGGGCGGGTGGAGGCAGGGACCAGCAGGTTTTCTCAGGAGACCTGAAATTCCAGAAAATGCACTTGGTTGCATCCAGCCTAATCTCAACCATCTGTCTGCCAGGCACCATGGCTCGCGCTCCTCCTGTCCCTGCTGGCTCGCTTTCCCTGAGCGTCTGTAACAATCGGGAGCTGCGCTTGAAACTCCTTGTCAGGGTATAGCGGCTGTTGCCAAGAGCTCCTTCTTTGATGCAAAAAATATATCCTAAAGGTACTTTGTCAGATGTTTTTATATTAAACATTCTCCCTCCGTGGCCTTTGGCTGCCAAGGGAAGCGGAGATGCATGGCTTTTCCAGTTGCCCTTGTGGAAAGAATTCCTGGTGTTCACAGGCCTTTCACCCGCCCCCTTTTCCCTCAACCGGGGCCTGGCATCCCCAGCCAGAGCAATGCAGGCCTTGAGGGTTGGCACTTTTGCAAAGCAGGGGCCACCCTGGCTTGAGGGAGGGATGTTACCCTTACCCTGGGATAGAAGTTTCTGGGTTTTGAAAAGCAGAAGTCTCAGGCCTGGAGCCGACACCCAAGCCACTATCCCAGGTTGCAAGGTGAATTGTTGAGATTTTAATTGATTTTTTTTTTTAAGAATACTTTTTTTTCTTTAAGATTTCATTTATTATTTTTAGAGAGAGGGAAAGGGAGGGAGGCAGAGAGGGAGAAAGACATCAATGTGTGGTTGCCTTTCACCTGCCTCCAGCTGCAGACCTGGCTGGGAATCAAACCAGCGACCTTTGGGTTTACAGGCCAGCCAGGGTCTTATCCACTGTGCCACCAGCCAGGGCTTTTAATTGATTTTAAAAAGGAGATGTGGTAGCTCAGATAGAAGCATTTTGAATTCTCCGAGTGTCCAGCATAGTGCCAGCATTGGACAGAGCTGGGCAAAGGTGGAGAGAGGTGGGCCTGGCACACAGTCACATGGCTGAATCAGGAGATGTTGGGCAGGGCTGGACTGGGGCCTGTGTGGTTTCTCGGCAGCTTTGGGAAGCAGCTAAGGGGTGGGGGGCTTTGCTGGGCAGATGTGGTCAGTGGGCATGTTGGGAGAGATGCGGCAGAGTAGAGCTATTGTGGCTCATGCTCCAGTTCCAGTCTCTTGGGCTGAAGGGGGCGAAAATGGGGCATCCAGTAGGCACCTCTGTAGACAGCTGTTTGCATCAGCCCGTCAGAAAATGTGTGCCCCAGGAAGTCCTGGACTGTTCTCCCCGCTTCTGCCTATCTCTGTTCCCAGCCTTAGCCCTCTCATCCACTGCTTTATGTTTGGCTCTGGGAGCCTATGCTCCCAGCCCCATGTTGGGACCCAGCCTTCCATTCAGTGGCTGTGTGGTCTTCAACCAACCACATGTCTCCTTTGGACCTTAGACTTTCTGTGCAGGGTCCCTCCCAGGCCTGCCCTCAGGTTTGCAGGAGAAGAGGGGACATTGTTTTCAAAACAAGGGTTTTCAGGCTGCTCTCAGAGGGCAGATGTTAGGCATGGGGCTTGGGATGCTTCACTCTGAGGGAAGGGCCTGGGTCTTCCCCTCCTAGCACTCGGTTCAGGGCCTGGTGTGCAGTGGAAGTTGGAACTGTATTTGTGATTCATAGAGAGGCCGTGGCTTCTCCCTACCTCTTGACTCTCAGCTCAGGTTGTCTGTCTCAGGCTCAGGGAGACTGATTTGGGTGGAGCAGCCCTGCCTCTGGAGCCTCTGCTGCTGTTTGACCTGAGAGAGGAGCTGAGGAGGGCAGAGAGGGCCCAGACGTTTAGAGATGTAGACTTAGCCTCCTCCTGCTTGGTTGCTCAGCTGTGCCTCTTCCTCACAGGGCAGAGGCTGGGGAAGAGCCCTAGGGGCTTCCCCTGAGTCTAAAGAAGCACTACACCTGGGGGCAAGGAGACCCAGCTCCCAGTCCTACTGTCTCTCCTCTTGGTTATCTCAAATTGTTTCCTCTCAGCTTCTCCATCTGTAAAATGGGCCAGTTGGTCTAACTTACTTGTTCTCAACCCTCTTTGCCATCTTTTTTGCACGTAGTCCTGAGAAGACTTATTTTATTTTATATTTATTTATTTATTTATAGAGAGGGGGAGGGAGGGAGAAACAGAGGGAGAGAAACATCATTGTGAGAAATGGTGATTGGCTGTCCATCAAATTTGCCCAGACCAGGAACCAAACCTACAACCTAGTCATGTGCCCTCACTGGGAATTAAACCCATGATCTTTCAGTTTGTGGAATAACACCCAACCAACTGGGCCATACAGGTCAGGGCCTGTAAAGTCTTTTTAAATAGCGAGATCCCAATTCCAGAAGAGAACTGGGAATTAGGATTTTTAAAATTTCCCAGGTTGCCCTGGTTGGTGTGGCTTCGTGGATTGAGCACCGGCCTCCAAACCAAAAGGTTGCCGCTGGTTTGATTCCCAGTCAAGACACATTCCTTGGGTTGTAGGCCAGGTTCCTGGTTAGGGGTATGAGAGAGGCAGCAATTGGTGTTTCCATCTTCCTCTTTTCTCTGTCCCTTCTCCTCTCTCTACAAATGAATACAATCTTTTTAAAAAATTCCCCAGGTGATTCTAATATGCAGCCAGGACTAAAAACCCAGGTCTGGATGGACCTAAAAGGGATCCAACCACCTTTCCCTCAAGGTAGGAGCCCTTTTTATGTCTAGGCCCCTAGACTATACTCTATCACTTCTCGGGGCAGGCACATATGGCATCTTTAAAAAGCCAGCTGTTTATGAATTGCCTCAGCTCCAGTCTCTTCATCTGTGACTTGTGTTCTGGGTATTAGCAGCATGAGAGCACCAGTCACATCAGACTGTCTCTCTGAGGGTCATGAGATGCCTGCATGTTTAATTCTTGGCATAATCTGGTGAGGTAGGTGTTGTAGCTTTCAGTTTTCAAGTGAGAAAGCTGAGTCTGGGAAGTAGTTAAAGTTACTGCTCAAAGACATTCAGTGGCCTTGGCTAGTGTAGCTTAGAGGATTGAGTCCTGGCCTGCCAACCAAAAGATTCCCGGTTCAGTTCCTGGTCACGGCACATGCCTGGGTTGCAGGATAGGTCCCCAGTTGGAGGTGTGTAAGAAGCAACTGATCGATATATCTCCCATTCTTTCTCCCTCCTTTCCCTTCTCTGTAAAAATAAATCAATAAAAATCTTTTTTAAATAAAGTACTTCTAGACATGTAGCCGAGGCCCATCCTCCTTACAGGCCTCACTTCTCACTGCCCTGCCAGGATCACTGCCCCTCCTGGAACAGCTATGCTCACATCGCTCTCCGGCCCTGGGTGCTATTTGCCCCCTCGGCCCATTGAAACCCTCTTCTTCCTTCAAGCCCAGTTCCCCGCTCCCAGCCCGCACTGTTCACTCAGGAAACCGCATTCACCCTGAGTCTTTCCAGGGTTACGTTAGATTCCAAGTTTCTTGAGAAGAAACTTCATGTCACCTCTATCCTTCATGCTAAATACTTGATTATTAACTCACTTAATCACCATTTACTGAAAATGAAATGCATGCCAGGCATTGTGCATATGGGATCTCCAAGGTGTCCATCCATGTGGTGTTGCACAGCGCATTTGTCAGAAGGAGAGTGAAATGGCTTCAAAAGGGAGGTTTCGTGGTTTAGACCACAGATCTGTCTGGCCCCAAAACCTGGACTTTGCACCCCTGACCTCCCTTATTTTTTAATTTAAAAATTTTTGTGTATTGATTTGAGAGAGAGAGAGAGAGAGAGAGAAAGAAAGAGCGAGAGAAACATAGATTTGTTGTTTCACTTATTTATGCATTCATCGGTTGATTCTTGTAGGTACCCTGACCTGGGATCAAACCACAACCTTGGCGTATTGGTACACTGTTCTAACCAACTAAAGCTATGTGGCCAGAGCCACCCCTGACCTCTTGAGTCCCCAGGATCCCCCTGTCATCTATACCTCTTCCTACACGTTCTGCTACTCCAAGGTCTAGAAGCAGGCCTGGGCAGAGCTGAGTGGCTCAATTTTTAGTAAAGCTCTTCAGACCCAGAGCAACAAGGAGGGTTTGTCCGTGGACATATGGACACCCTTCTCTTGGGTGTATACCTGGGAGTGGAATTGCTGGGCTCCACATTCATCGTGTGGTCCGCTTTGTTCTGCGCTTTGCTGGACTCCTATCCAAGGCCATAGTGCTCAGTCAGAAATATTTCTATGGGGGTTTTGTTTCATTCAACCTATTTTACTGAGACTGTGAGATGTGCCTGTCCTTGGCCCCGCAGCCAAGTGGCGGAGCTCAGCCCACACCTGGGGTCGGCCTGCTCAGCCTCTGGAGCCGCTGCGCGGCACATGGAGGTGGTACCACTCCTGCCACACAGAGGAACCCAGGCCCGGCACTCAGCCCCTGCCCTTCGCCCGGAGGCAGGATTTCTTCGCCCGGGGCAGGATTTTTAGCTCCATATCCTTTTCGAAGGCCCTGGGCAATGCACTCTGGGAAAAAGAAAAAGGAGAAAAGAGTGAAAGGAAACCAAACATTAGAAAAGAAGTGTGTTTCCAATAAACTGGGCCTTTTACCGGTAGCCAAAACATTCCATTCCTGGACCCCAGGAGCAGCTGGTCGGGTTTGCCTCTCTGGGCTGTAAATCTTTCTGGGTGTTGGGCCGGGGCTATCCTCTCGCATCGTCCACAGGACACAGAGACAGCCAGTGTCCGTCGGGGCTTTGGATCCTTGGACTTTGGGGTGGCATGTCCTTTTTTTCAGTGGACTGGCTCAGTCCCAGTGTCCTGTGACTACACGCTGCCTAGGCCCTCATGAGGGAGCAGTGTGTGAGTTACCGTAAGAGATTTTCTTTGCTTGCCCACCCCCTCCCTTTCTTGGGTGCTTTGATGGGTTTGAGGTGTTTATAGGCTTGATTCACAACGGAGTTACCAGGGTTTTCCACGGAAATAACTTATTAAAGGGGCCGTGCACACAGTGACATTGAAGTCTGGGGAGGGGTGTGCATCAAAGGCGGCCCGCGGCCCAGCCAGGCAGCAGTTCACTGGCCTGGCACTCCAGATGAAGCCAGGAGGGGCAGGGAGGGGGTATCCTGGGCTGCAGGAAAAACTCTTGGGCTTAAGAAAACACTCCCCAGACAAACTGAAATTCAGGTCCATGGGCAAAAAGAGGGGAAAGTGAAAGCCCAGCATCCCAGGCCAGCCCTCTGTTGCAGCCTCCTGCCCAGATGTGGGGACACATGTGGGTGCCTGGCTGACGCATGGTGCCTGACTTTCTGCTGTCATGCCTGTCCTTCCCCTTGGCCCAGGGCTGTTCCTTGGCAAGAGATGTTAAATCTGTGGGCTGCCTACTGCCCTTTGCCAGGGAATGGTTAGGGGAGAAGTTAGGGTTAGAGGGATTTTGTGGTGCCCTACCTTCCCAATAGCTCCTTTCTTTTGATTTAATTACATCTGATTTGTCCTTTGGAGCTCACTAAAAGTCTTCCTTGTCCAGGAAGCCATCAGGGATTGCACAGCCCACAGTACTTCTCTTTTTCTTTCCCCCCCTGAACTTCCAGTACTTTTCATCGCAATACCCACTCCCTTGCAGTGAGGTGACTGCATTGAGTTTTTCCACTGTCTCCAGCCAGAGGGAATGAATGCCTTCTGGTCAGGGCCCAGGTCTGCCTCTGCCTCTCAGGGAAATTTGTGACCTGGGTGCCTGGCATTGCCCACTTCATGCAGGAAAGCATGGGTTGGCGCCTGGAACTCAGTCAGGATCTTTCACAGTAATAATGACAATAGCAGTGGAAGAAGCAATAATAGTTAAAATGTGAGAGCAAAACATGTAGTGGACACTGTGCTGCTTATTCCTTAAGCCCATTCAGCCCAATAAGGTTGCTTTTGTTAATTTCTCACCCCCATTTTTCAGATGAGAAAACTGAGGCTAACAGGGGAGAAGTAACATGCCCAGGGTAACAAGCTAATAAGTGGCATGGGTGGGGTTTGAATCCAGATACGCCTGACTCCAGAAATTGTATCCTTGGATAAACACTTGATCTCTGTGGGTGGGAATCATCCTTACATTCTATCAGCAAGTTCACAGATTGGTTGGTTCAAGATACACTCTATGTTCAATGTATTCTTTAATTTTTTTTTTAAATTTTATTGTTGTTATATTACATTCATCCCCTTTTTGCTCCCCTCTGTCCCCCTCCCCACCCACCCATTCCCCCCAAAGTCAATCCCACCTGTTGTCCATGTCCATGGTTCCTTTATACTAGGTTCTTGTCTAAGCTGCTCCCCTTTCTTGCCTCTGCCTCCCCCCTCCTCCCAACCCCTTTCCCCCTGACCACTGAAGGCCTATTCCTTGTATTCATATACT